>CAUYRT010033196.1:0-10534 GCA_963574885.1 Lepilemur ruficaudatus
AGAAAAAATTAGCCGGGCATGGTGGCACATGCCTGTAGTCCCAGCTACTTGGGAGGCTGAGGCAGGAGGATCGCTTGAGCCCAGGAGTTTGAGGTTGCTGTGAGCTAGGCTGACGCCACGGCACTCACTCTAGCCCGGGCATCAGAGTGAGACTCTGTCTCAAAAAAAAAAAAAAAAAAAGTCAAATCACTTGCAGAATGTCAAGGCCATCTTACAAAGCTAGGGCAACTGACTAGCATGCTACAGAAGTTTAAATTACATAAATGCATATTAGTTTAAATTTCTCATATTTTAGTGGACCCAGGAGTATCAGTTCTTTGAGGGCAGGAGCTCTGCCTGATTTGTTCCCTACCCTATCCTCACCACCTACAACAGAGCCTAGCGCAGAGTAGATTATCAGCAAATACTTTTAACCAAGGGACTCTGAATTGTCTTCAAAGACTTCTTCCAAGATTGTTTAATGAAAACACTCCCTAGTATTAAAAAAAAAAAAAAGCCAACAACAGAACTAAATGAACCCCCACTTGTTAAGGATAATACTTTTAAATTTAAATAATTAAATTTTAACGAACCTAAACATCAAACTTATGAAACTATGTGTGATTACTTAAAAACTATTATAGATCAAATTATATGAAAACCATTTTTATCATTTGGTCTCTTTCTACTTAAAGAAGTAAAAGGTTTTTCTCATCATTGTATCCCTCGTCCTAGCCCAGGCCATGATAGTTGGCGGGTTTCAAAATATTAGTTAAGTGAATTAATTAATTAATTAATTAATATAGAGAATGCTTCCTTAAGCCTCCATTCACAAAATTCATAATGAAAAAAATATTTCTGCACTTCTCTTTGTCTGCTCTAATCTTCAAGAAGAAAGGTATACACAGAAGTTAAGGATTGTCATTGAGCCAGAAAGGATCTCAGGAACCTTCTAGTAATTTGATCACTTCACAAATGGCAAAGAGTGCTGTCTATTAAGGAAAGACCTGGGAGGAGAATCCAGATCTCCTGATTCCAATCATTTTTCTCTGTCCCGTTTTGCAGCTCCAATTTTTTTAAAAAAATGAGGCAACCTTTATAAAAATATTGTTTTGTCCTGCGAATTTCACTTGTTTTGGTATAGCTCAAATCTATCCCTCCACACTGTAGAGTTACTGCAGAGTCATATGTCTCCTGTAGGAGCAGAATTTGAAATATAGATGTGGAATTCATAAATAAAGGTGCTCTTGTCCCTGAGTAAATCTTGTGTGTTTTCTGTATGCCAGTTCTTTCCACAGTATAAGTTGTTTGGTTCCAGCCTTCAAAAACGAATGAAATTATTTTGTGCACAAGACCTTAGGGATTTCATGTTTCCTGCGGCCAATAAAAGCAAATTCTCTCATGTTCTCCTACTAAGAACCTCATTATGACCTTCCGCCAGTTGCCTTCTTAGATCTGAATGGGTTCTACTTCTTTCTCTAGAGTCCAGGACAGGCAGAGTTTGTCTTTGAAGCTCCATTTACTCTGTCCCCCTCATTGGTCCTCTTTCTGTCCCTTTAGGGTCATTTACTTCTCGCAACCATCCTTCCCAACACCCACCCTCACCTTGCAAGAAACATGCTTGCAAATCTTTCACTCCCACTAAATCTTAAGCACCTGAAAGCACTCTCCTCACCCCACACCATTTGACTATGAGAAAAACTAGAAGGGAGTAATAACACTGGCCCCATCCTCAGTTCTGCTTCCCTAAAGACAGAGACCAGAAGATAATTCTAAGACCTATCCCTGAGTTCTTTGGGTCCTTCTTGAGAGAACTGTAGTTTGGGGTGTAAAAAGAACTTGGTGGAGAGGAAAGAGAAGGCTTGTTTTCTCTTCTAAGTTTCAGCCTGTGGAGGTCCACTCCCATCTCCCATCTTGGAGATTTTGCAAGAAGGTCCAGGTGGTCCTGCTGAACTCCTCGACAAGAATAACAGGAGGCCAGGAGCCCAAACAGGCCACATTCTACTTTCTCAATGAGGTATTAGTGTTAGAGTACGAGACTAGGAGACAGGGCTGAGACTGGATACAGGTGTGGCCTTAAACAAACGGGGCTAATGACCTTTAAACAAAAGGAGCTAATAACTGCAGGCGAGAACCAGCTTCAACCAGCTTGTCAGCTATCTCTGCCACCTTACATGAACTCTGGCTAATTACAACATCATTTACACTTTGGTTTTAAAATTTCTCTGCCTTTGAAATCACCATGACAGTTCCAAGACAACCATATAAAGCATGAAAATGGGAGGGAAGCCAATTCTAGAAATTGCTACTCAACTTCTTAGTAAAAGCCAACTCCTTGGCCTTGAATATTCCTCCCCCCAATTAGTAAGACTACAAAAGATCTAAACCACTTCCTCTTAGGGCAGCTCCTCCTTTCAAGCTGTCTGCTCTCCTCCCCGAGAGTGTACTTTTGCTTTTGGCAAAGCTTTTGCTTGGTTGGCTTCCATGGTGCATCCTGAAATTCTTTTCTGCAATGAATACGAAGAACTTGGAAAACTCTCCACTTGGAGGCTGGTAACATTAGGAATAAGTGAACTCTTCTGATGGAAAGATGATGAGGAACGGTTTAAACTTCCAACTGCCCCTTGCTGGTAGGCTTACTTACTCCAAAGACTAGGTTTTGTATCTTTGTATCTTTCTGTAGCATCAGAGCTGATGCTAATATGAGATTGGACGAACTCTCATGACACAGCTGAGTAAAGAACTTCATTGACTTGTCTCTAGTCTTTTCTAGCATGGCAGTGGAAACAACTCGTCAGAAAACTGAGGTCGTTGTGGACCACCCTGGATTTTGAAAATACTAGAATAGGTCAGGATCTGGGAGGCTCTCTAAATCCTTGAACTAATCTGTGTACAGCATGGGTTTCTAGGCCTCCTGACTTACTCTTTGTTCAGCCAGAGAACTGAAACCTTTGCATGTGATAAGGAAGTTTGTATACTGGTAAGGTAGAAAGAAGCTGCAACTTTTTACACCAATGTCATTCATCAGATCCCTCTTCTTTCTTCTCCATAACTTCTGTGAGTTGAGCCCATTGGTCTATCACAAAGATGATGCTTCTGCCTGGAAGAATGCAAATGTCACCTGGGTAATTAAGTCTGTGATCTTCATTGTCTCCCACTTGATTGTCTCTGAAGGCCAACCCAGCACTGTTTTCTATTTCCTCAGTCTGGCATGTCTGTAGGTTTGTGTGGACTCAGCCTTCTGGATAGCATATGGCTCCTACTGAGCCTATGCCTCCCAGCCAGTGACTGCACATCCCTGCCAGCCGCAGCGGTGGCCCAGTTGTTTCAGTGTTGCCATTCTACTTCAGCTTCTGCTTCACGCACGCTTGCCCATTTTATTTTCCCAGCCCGTACTCTTTCCTTCTCTTCCCAAATTCATTGCCAAACCCTTGTTATGGAATTCTATTATTATTCATGAAAGAGAAAGAAGTGCTGCTTGTCATGGTGTAAACACAATCTGGAAAGAAAAGGTTGTGTAGTGCAGAAATTATATTTAGGTTGTACAGAAAACCTATAGTTGAATTATTAGGCAAATTACTTTCAATATGTCCTTTGGTATAATTTATGTAGGAAAGGTTTAAGAAATATTTTCAAATAATTCAGCTTTCATTGATTTCAGAGTAGATTAAAAAAGTAATTTAAGCTGGGTGTGGTGGCCTGTTCCTGTAGTCCCAGCTACTAGGGAGGCTGAGGCAGGAGGATCACTTCAATCCAGCAGTTCGAGGCCAGCCTGGGCAACACAGTCAGAGCCAATCTCTTAATAACAATAATAATAATAACAATATATTAAAATATTTTTTACAGTGTCCAATAGACTGTATATCTGCAGGTAAAGAAAAATGTCTTGAAATACTTATCTGGATAAATGAGGAAAATATCATTTCAGTATGAATTTATAATGTCATAATCCTCTGTATTCATGGTGTTATGGTACAAGCAAAATGTCATTGTATATAAAGATTTTTTAAATCTTGCATTTTATTTTATTAAACATTTAGAAATTTAAATTTACTTTTTGGCCATATTTCTGACTTATTTATGACTGTCTGTATATACAAAGCAACTGGCAAGTAAAAGATGCTGATGGATGATAAATTCAGGCAATTTTCTTTTTCTTTCTTTCTTTCTTTTTTTTTTTTTTGAGACAGATTCTAACTTTGTTGCGCAGGCTAGAGTGAGTGCTGTGGCATCAGCCTAGCTCACAGTAACCTCAAACTCCTGGGCTCAGGCGATCCTCCTGCCTTGGCCTCCCAAGTAGCTGTAGCTGGGACTACAGGCACAAGCCACCACGCCCGGCTAATTTTTTGTTTCATTTTTAGTTGACTGGCTAATTTTTTCTAGTTTTAGTGGAGACAGTGTCTTGCTCTTGCTCTGGCTGGTCTCCAACTCCTGAGCTCAAGCAATCCTCCTGCCTCAGCCTTCCACAGTGCTAGGATTACAGGCGAGAGCCACCATGCCCAGCCTCACTTTCTTTTTTTTTGAGACAGAATCTCACTCTGTCACCTGGGCTAGAGTGCCATACCCGTCATCCTAGCTCACAGCAACCTCAAACTCCTGGGTTCAAGGGATCCTTCTGCCTCAGGCTTCCAAGTAGCTGGAACTACAGGCATGGACTACCATACCCCAGTAAGTTTTTCTATTTTTGGTAAAGGCTAATTTTCTCTATTTTTGGTAGAGACAGAGTCTCGCTCTTGCTCAGGCTGGTCTCCAACTCTTGAGCTCAAGCGATCCTCCCGCCTCTGCCTCCTAGAGTGCTAGGGTTACAGGCGTGAACCACTGAGCCTGGCCCAGGCAATTTTCTTATAAAAAACTACTACTTGGCTGGGCCAAGTAATAGAGACCCTGTCTCTACTAAAAAAAGAAAAAGTTAGCTAGGTGTAGTGGTACATGCCTGTAGTACCAGCCACTTGGGAAGCTGAGACAGGAGGATCACTTGAACCCAGGAGTTTGAGGTTGCTGTGAGCTAGGCTGACACCAGGCATTCTAGCCCGGTTGACAGAGTGAGAGTCTGTCTCCAAAAAAAAAAACAAAAAAAACAACAAAAAAAAGAACTACTACTATTTGATTTCCACGAGGTTGTTTTATCCATCTAGAGAAACGGTAAGTGTCCAAGATTCAGAGCTTTGTGAAAAAGCCCCTTTGACAACCTTCAAAATGTTTTTCTGGGAAAGTACTGAGTGAGAAGAGAATTTTCATTGATTTCTTCATTTTCAAGAGTCCTCCTTCCCCCCTCCCAATTTCCCAAACTGAGAAGAAAGAGGAAGAAGAATGAATGTATGTACAAACAAAAAATGTTCACATACTCATGGAATTGAACAATTATTATAAAAGGAGCTTGTAGAGAAGCATATTATTAATATGAACTCATGCTTATACAGACTGTGCTCCTGGATTTATGATGGAGTTATGTCTGGATAAACCCATTTCAACTTAGGAGTTGAAAATATCATAAGTCAAAAATGTATTTTATACACATAACCTAGTGAACATTATAGCTTAGCCTGGCCTACCGTAAATGTGCTCAGAACACTTACCTTAGCCTACATTTGGACAAAATCATCTAACACAAAGCCTATTTTATAACAAAGTGTTCAATATGTCATATAATTTATTGAATACTGTACTGAAAGTGAAAAACAGAATGCTTATATGGATACTCTAAGTACGGTTTCTACTGAGTGCATATCACTTTCCCATCATCCTAGAGGCAAAAAATCGTAAATCCATGATAAGTCTGAGATTGTCTGTACATATGTATTGTTTTTCACATTTCTTAGATAAATGGCATACACCTTCATCTACAGGGGATTAAAATTGCTGAAATTATGACTGTAATGGCCCATACTTTTATGTAGCATTTTTCACTCCACTTTTCATGCTATAATTGTTTAAATATTATTCATTTGAAAATCTTCAGATTCCAGTTACAGTACAAATAAAGAGTTGTACTGGTAAATCATGCTAGACCATTCTTAAGCAAATATTCCGTGAACTGGCAATTTTCAAAAAATGCCTGAGCAAATGTGGTACCTGTTACTAAATAATTTATTAAAATAAATTTTTTGTGGGAGGAGGGGGTGAATGAGAAATCACTTAATGAGTTCAATGTACTTTATTTGGGTGATGGATACCCTAAAAGCCCAGATTTGACTACACAATCTATGCATGTAACAAAATTGCCCGTGTACCCCATAAATTTGTACAAATTTTTTAAAAAAGTGGAAATCAAGGGCAGAGGTGAGAATTAAGCCATGGGTAAAAGCTGTAAAGAAACAAAAGCTGCAGAAACACGGGACTCAAGTAAATCAGTGGCTGCCCTTTGAAGAAAATCAAGAGAAAGCAGGCCAGCTGCTGCGGGATGGATGCACTTGGGTGAAACAAAAACATCTGGTTACTAAGAGTCTGAAAAGGAGATAAACCAGTATTGAAATTCATAACTGAAATAATTTTCCCATTGCTGTTTACCTGTTTATTTTTGGTTTTCCCACTAAAAGGTAAGCTCCGTGAGAGTAGGTGCCATGTCTGCTGTACTCATGGTTATATGTTTAGTAATTAGACAGGGAATTGATAAATATTTGTTGAAT
The DNA here is from genome assembly GCA_963574885.1 of Lepilemur ruficaudatus. NCBI lineage: Eukaryota > Metazoa > Chordata > Mammalia > Primates > Lepilemuridae > Lepilemur > Lepilemur ruficaudatus. The sequence goes on from CAUYRT010033196.1 coordinate 6,606, forward strand.
GAACAAATGAATAAAGTTAAAAAATAAATTTTTTACTTTTATAACATTTCTCTGGGTAAAGATAATAGAATAGTTAAATAAATATTAAATAAGCAGCTAACTTCTTTTATTTTTTTACAGGGGAGGGGAGTTGTGAAGAGAGGCCTTGTTTGTTTTTGTTGAGACAGAGTCTCACTCCACGCCCTGGGTAGAGTGCGGTGGCACTATTGTCCCTCACTGCAACCTCTGACTCCTGGGCTCTGATCCTTCTGCCTCAGCCACCTGGGTAACTGGGACTACAAGTGCGTGCTGCAATGCCCGGCTGGGTTTTTTGTTTTGTTTTGTTTTTTTGTTTTCTTGTCTTTTTGGTAGAGAGGGGTCTCACTCTTGCTCAGGTTAGTCTCGAATTCCTGAGCTTGAGCAATCCTCCCTCTTTGGCCTCCCAGAGTGCTAGGATTACCAGGTGTAAGCCACCTCTCCTGGCCCGTAGTTAACTTGTTATGCTAACTCTTTTTCTTTGGAATTTTGACCATAGCTCTGAAATACATGTGAAGAGAACTTAAAAGTCTCCAATTGAGTCAGGCTAGAAAAAATTTTTTTTTTTTAAAAAAAACACCCCATTATATCTACATGTTCCAGTCCTTCTAGGGGAGAGTAGTTCTTTCTTGTCTTTCTCCCAATATCTTGGAATTTATATCCAAATGGAAAGGAAAAAGAATTGAAAGAGTTTATTCTTTCTAGAGAACTACTTGATATTTCATTCTTTCATCAATTAATTAATTAATTATTGTCAGGATCTCCTCGTATTCTTTTCACTTTATTTTCAAATACATTAACTTTTTTGTTCTTTTCCCCATCTTAAAATGGCAGTAAGAACAATTACTACTCATTGAGTTGTTGTGAAAATTAAATGAATAGATATCATAAAATGTTTATAAAAGTTCCTGGCATATAGTAAGTGCTCAATAAATGTTAGCCATTATTATACTTGCTGTTTTTATTATTACCTTCATCTTCTGATCTGTCTGGGCTTATGGTTTATCTGCTGTTTGATTTGACATTCTCAATAAGCATGTAGAAATCAGCTTGAAATGGTTAAACATAATATCACCTGAAAGGAGGGTGAAGTAGTGAGATTTTTCTACTAATGCACTTATGAAGCTAATTTGATCTCGTCAGAGGGGAATTTCTTCTGCTCTAGAAATACATTTTAAAACTTCTCCCAGGAGTAAAGAATTAGAAAATACAGAGTACCCCAAAGTAACGTACTTTTTATGAGCCCAGTACAAACTTGCACATACCATGCCCCAAACATTATGTTTTGGGTCTTCCTGAGACAAATTCTTAAGCAATCTCTGTCCCCATCCTACCCCAACAGACATCACAGTGGCATAATCTAGTGCCTCCCAACTCAAAGAGTGGTCCATACACCATCAGCATCAGCATCACCTAGGAATTCTATAGAAACGCAGAATTTCAGGTCCCGCCCTAGCCTGCTGAATCAGATTCTGTATTTCCAGAGACTCTCCAGGTGATTTGTATTTACAGTAAAGTTTTCAAAGCACTGATCTTGTTGAGGTTCAGCTTTCATTCTCCCCCCTCCCCATGGGGCCAGGATAATTTCAAACATTTTATAAATAGATCAGGGTTTCTCAACCTCTGCACTATTGACATTTGGGTTGATTATTCTTTGGTGTAGGGGACTGTCCTGTGCATTGTAGGGTGTCCATTCCTGACCTCTATCTACTAGATGCCTGTAGCATACCCCACCACCACCACCAGTTGTGACAACCAAAAATGTTTCCATGTTAGCCATTATTATACTTGCTTTCGTTATTACTTTCACCTTCTGACCTACCTATAAAATCGTCCTCTGTTGAGAACTACTGAATTAGATTCACTAACTTTGCTAGGTTCCTCATTTTTTCTAGTCATAGTACCTGATAGAATGGTTTTTATTGTTGTTGTTATTCATAGAATCTATTTTGTTATATGACAATAAAGTTTTGAAACATAATTTTGATGAAATATCAAAATATGATTATATTACTATTCTTGTCTGCTTTTTAAGCTTGGTGATAATACTTGCAACCTTCTTGTGATCAGACAACTAGCGTACTAGGCAGACTATATGATGTAGGGCAGAGAGTCAGATAGACCTACTAAGTGGTGAGAATTAAAGAAAGTGTAATAATGTGCCTAGTTCAGAGTGGTATCTAAAAGCTCTTCTCTTTTTGTTCAGTCATAGAGTCACAGTATTTCACATCTGATAGCATCTTTCTCATCAACATTAATTTCTACGACTTCATATGATTCTAAAAGCTAAAAAAAATTAATTCATTAATTCAACAAATATTTATTTATTTTTGAGATGGAGTCTCATTCTGTCACCTGGGCTAGAGTGCTGTGGCGTCAGCCTCGCTCATAGCAACCTCAAACTCCTGGGCTCAAGCCATCCTCCTGCCTCAGCCTTCCAAGTCACTGGGACCATAGGCACAGGCCAGCATACCCAGCTAATTTTTCTATTTTTAGTAGAGACGAGGTCTTGCTCTTGCGCAGGCTGGTCTCAAACTCCTGAGCTCAAGGGATCCTCCAGCCTCGGTCTCTCAGAGTGCTAGGATTACAGGTGTGAGCCACCGTGCCCGGCCAATTCAATAAATATATATTAAGCACAACTAAGAAGTTGTCACAAAGCCTCTGTCTTTAAGAAAATTGTGGGCTTCTGCCGTAGAGATTGAAATAAAAGAAAACTAAAAATAAATACAAAATAATTAAAAACAAAGAAATTTGTGGGTGATAGGGAATTGAGATCCTAATTCCACTCTATTCCCCACAACCTGTTCCTCCTGAAGATTTGCCCATCTCAGAATATAGTAACTCCACCTTCCATTCACTGAGGACAAAATCCATGGAATCATCCTTGAATCCTCTTTTTCACACGTTCCAACTCAATCCTGTAGGATGTCCTTTTGACTGTACTTTCAAAAGATATTCAGAATCTGAATACTTCCATGGCTACCACCCTGGAATCAATCTCTGGATTATTGTAGAGTTTCCTAATAGGTCCTCCTGTTTCTACCCTTGCTCCCCAGGCTATCACAGAAGCAAGCATGCTCCTATTAAAATTCAAGGTCCGTTCCAGTCATGTCTCTGTTCAAACACTTGGATGGCTACCAGTCTCACCGAGAAAAAAAAGTCAAAGTATTAGGCTGAGACAGGAAGATTGCTTGAGGTCAGGAGTCCGAGACCAGCCTCAGCAAGAGCGAGACCCCATCTACTAAAAATAGAAAAAATTAGCCTGACAACTAAAAATAGAAACAAAAAATTAGCAGGGTGTGGTGGCGCACACCTGTAGTCCCAGCTACTTGGGAGGCTGAGGCAGGAGGATCGCTTGAGCCCAGGAGTCTGAGGTTGCTGTGAGCTAGGCTGATGCCATGGCACTCTAGCCCGGGCAACAGAAAGAGGCTCTGTCTCAAAATAAATAAATAAATAAATAAAATAAAAAAACAAAGCATTTATTATGACCTGCAGAAAGGCCTTACATTATCTGACCTCTGACCCAGCCCCCTTACTGCTTTGGCTTCATCTCCCTTCTTTCCCTCCTGTTTAGTCAACTCTGACCACAACTGGCCTCCTTGATAGTCCTCAATGCACAGTGGTGTGATGGTAAATGTTTAACAACAGGCTCTCAGAAGAAAAAGTCCTGACTTTTAGCTGATATCCATGGTATAAATACTCCCACCATGGCCACTTCTAGGCTAGCATAACTGTGATGTCACAAACTGTGGAGTTGTGAAGAGGAACAGTAGCACCATCATATGGTATTTTCATTATACAGATACCAGTGATGTAAATAACCTCAAAAGCATAGATAATAGTAAAGTGCAATAACATAATTAGGAAGGGATGAGTTATGGAGTGTTTATTATCTTTGGTTTTTTTTTTTTTTT
>CAUYRT010033197.1:0-25102 GCA_963574885.1 Lepilemur ruficaudatus
GGATAATACAAGAGGTGCTAACTCACTGTCATTTCTTAAAATTGAGTAATATTCCATTGTGAACAAATACCAGATTTTAACAATCCACTCATGCATTGACGGGCACTTGGATTGTTTCCATGACCTAGCAATAGTGAATTATGGCTTGAAAGGTAGTTGGGGAGGGGAATTAGGGGTCTCAATGGGGGAAAGGAATTCCTCAGAAACTGATTCATGTGATTAACTGTACACCTCGGTAAATTCTCTGAAAATCATTTAATTGCACACTTAAAATGGAGTGTTGGTTGTACGTAGATACAGTTGGAGCACTATGTATGTACTCTCTGGACTACTTTGACAGAGTAGGTTTTTGAATGTAACCAGATAAGTCAACTTGAGTGGTAATATATTTTGGGAAATCAGCTCACTACAAATTGCGACTGTAAACATTGTACTGTAAATGTTTTGTGGTTTTACCCCAATAAAATTTTCGGAAGAAAAAAAAAAAAAAAAAGAAAAAGAGATGGCCAGGCATGGTGGCTCACGCCTGTAATCCTAGCACTCTGAGAGGCCGAGGCGGGTAGATCGTTTCAGTTCAGGAGTTCGAGACCATCCTGAACAAGAGTGAGACCCGTCTCTACTAAAAATAGAAAGAAATTAATTGGCCAACTAAAATATATAGAAAAAATTAGCTGGGCATAATGGCTTATTCCTGTAGTCCCAGCTACTTGGGAGGCTGAGGCGGAAGGATTGCTTGAGCCTAGGAGGTTGAGGTTGCTGTGAGCTAGGCTGATGCCACGGCACTGTAGCCCAGGCAACACAGTGAGACTCTGTCTCAAAAACAAAACAAAACAAAAACAAAAACAAAAAAAAAACAAAGATTAAGAGAGGCAGGCAGCTGTGGGGTGTACAGGCCACTCACACCTCCTTCTCTCAGCAATGACAGCAGTTTCTGTCCTACAGGGGGCACAAAAGTTCCCACATTCCTAGCTCCCTCCCTCACCCAGCTGTAGTAGAGGTGGAGGCAGTTCAACCCACTCTGTTCAGTGCTAACAGACTGGCCATAGGCTATGACTGAAATGCTCCACCAAGGGAGGTGTCCTTGTGTCAGAGACTTGCCTCTGGGGAACATAAGCTCCTCCCAGAATAGACAGGTAGCTGGAGAAGTGGACAGCTAGCCCCACCGTCCCTCAAGGGAGGTAGTAGCTTTTGTTCTTGGGAAGTACAAAAGCATTTTCTGTTGCTTTTTAGAGGGATGCTAAATGAGATAGGTGCTCTGTCATAGGCAGGGCAGCATTCCCAAGTGCCTTGGCTTTACTGTCCCCAGTTGTACCCTTGCTGGTCCTGAGCAGAAACAGCGAGCCTGGTTACAATAGGTGCTTTGTCAGAAGCAAGGCAGTTGCTCCCAGGTGCCCTGTACAGCCAACAATTGTATCCTCTTCCTCTGTCATCACTGAATCTACCTTAGGGAGGATGTTACTACCTTATTGTTTAGGTTAATGCAGGTGCCTTTCTCTACCCTCCTTGTTTCCAGATGGTACTATCATAATCAACCCTTCATAATGCTTCCTGTCAGAGAAATGGTTCTAATGACTCCTCATTACCTACAGGAGGAAGTCCAAATGCCCCAGGATGGCATGTGTGTCCTCCATGACTCGCCCCTTCCTACCGACACAGCTTCACCTGCTACCTTCCCCTTTACAATGGTCTTTCCTTAGTAGAGAATGGAAACCATTGTTTTTACATGAAAATGACATAATAAAAGAGAAGGATTAATTTAGTCTCTCTTTGCAAGAAAGGTTGAAGAGTAAAATGATTACATACTTTGAAATCAACAAACATGGATGTGAATCCTAGATTTGCCACTAAATGCCTGAATGCCTTTGGGCAGTTTACATAATGTAGATAAGCCTTACTCATTCCTAGTGAAGATTAAATTCAATAATGCAGACAAAGTATTTAACAAAATTGCTGGAACATAGTACATGCTATATAAATGGTACATGCTCAATAAATGGTAGTTTATTATCATTTTTTCTCTCTTTCCCTTCCCAAGAAGTATGCATAACTTTTTAAATTTTACATTGGGAAGTTTACGTTAAGAAATGCAATGAAGCTAGGTGCAATGGTGCACACCTGTAGTTCCAGCTCCTTGATTCTTGGTTCTCCAGCTGAGGCAGAAGAATCATGAGTTTCAGTCCAGCCTGGGCAACATAGTGAGAGCCCATGTCCAAAAAAAAAACAATGAGTCATACAGAAGGTGGAAAATTTAAACTTTTGAGTGTTAGAAGGAGACAGGTATATTTATTAAATAAAATAGTTGTGATTTTTTTCAAAATTAATGAAGTGAAATATAATGACTCTTAGATGAAAAAATGTTTCAAGTTTTCTGTAGCCTAAAATATTATGAAAATAGGATTTAAAAAGTTATAGATTCAAAACAAGGTACATATTTAAAATAAGTGGAGCCAAGTTGCAAGCACTGAAAGTGTTAATTTCAGTGATTAGATTAAGTGTAATTAAGAAGGAAACTCTTCTTAAGAAAAACATTCCTAAAGTCAAACAAGAATAGCCATAGCAATATGATAATTTGAAATGGCAAACATCCTTAACATTTATATTGTTAATTTTATTTAAACAAGAAAAATGAAGATAAGAAAATTTATAATTAGAAATTAATGAAGAACTTTTGGGAAAAGACAAAAAAGTAACTGACAAAAAATGGTCTGCCAAGCCATTGAAATATTGAGAGTTAAGAAACTACATGCATCCAAGGGTGAAAAGACAATTGGCTATCACTTATGGAGCTACTTATAATTACCTGTGAAAAGTGCCAGTAGAATGGAAGCCTTCTAAGATGAATGGGAAATGCAAGAGTAACCCTATTAATCCTGATCTTGCCCAGTGGATATGAATCAATGCTTGGTAAAATTAAGACATGGTGACATACATGTTCAGACAGGTGCAAATACATTAGGAATCAGTGTGATTAAAACTATTCTCTGGAATTAGGCACTTTTTGAGGACTGTATTGACTAACTTTTTCAGGCCTTTAAGGTGATAAATAATAAAAATGATAAAATAATAATAATAGTTATAGCCCAAATTTATTGACCATGTACTGTGTGACAGGCACTATTCTAAGCACTATTTATGTGTAAATTGATTTAGTCTTCATAATAGTCCTATGAGGCATACAGTTGGCCCTCTGTATCTGTGGGCTCCACATCCACAGATTCAACCAATGTGGATTGAAAATATTTGGAAAAAAAAAAGTGTCTGCACTGAACATATATAGACATTTTTCTTGTCATTATCCCCTAACAATACAGGTTAACAACTATTTGCATAGCATTTACATTGTTAGGCATTATAAGTAATCTAGAGATGATTTAAAGTGTATGGGAGGATGTGCGTAAGCTATATATGCCATTTTATGTAAGGAACTTGAGCATCCGTGTATTTTGGTAGCCACAGGGGGTCCTGGAAAGAATCCCCCACAGATACTTGAGGGACAACTATTTACCACTATTATCTCTAATTTATATGGAAACTGAGAAAAATGTGGCAGTGGCACAAGTAATTGCTGATAGTCATTAAATGATGAAAAAGAGTTCATTCAGCAACTATTTAGCTTCTACCTTTTTGTGTTTGGCACGATGCTTAGTAATGGGGATATCCTGATATGAACAACAAAGATATCAATTCTACTCTGATGAGACTATAATCTACTTCCAAATATTAGGGCTGGATCTCTCAAGTCCCGACGTAATGGCCAGCTGTACACTTCAAATGCACCCCCAAGGTGACATAAGTGCCAGGCTGGTTTCTGTCATCTGATGGAAGGCCATTGCTGATCTCTGGATTTAAACATTCTCCAATGAAGCTCAGGAATCTTATATAAATACTGCATGCTAACCAATTGTGCAACTGGAGCTCCATCAAGAGCCTTCAAGCCAGAAAATTAACATCAGAGCCAAGACTCATATGTGATCATCTAATATTTTATGGAACTTGGAAGACACACCAGAAGGAGCCCTTCAAGGGTACAGCCTACTGGCCAATTTTGGAGTCAGACTGTTTAGGTTTAAATTCTAACCCTGATGCTTCCTATCTAGGTGGCTTTGGACAAGTTGCTTAACCTCTTAGTAAAAAAGGGAAAATACTAGACACTGTCTTGGAGAATTGTGGTGAAAATCAAATGAGATGTTATGAGTGCAGAGGAAGTATAGCGTACGTGCTAGTGATAACAACAATGAAATGGTTACTGGTGATGATGATAATGACAATGACAACAGCCAAAAGTATGGAATGGAATAGTCTGTCTATTGTTGACACACATGTTCTCTCCTTTCTTCCTTCCACAAAGCCAATTTCTTGATATTTAGGGCCTCCATACCATATAACTTTTAACTTGCTCCAATCCACTGCACCTAGTATCTTTGAGCAAAGGTAATAATACATTAAAAAGCAAACAGAATCACTATTACTCATTGAACCCATTATGGCCCAGTTACTTCTCTGGGCCCAAATCATACACTAAATATATTTAATCCTCTCAACAATACTACCAAAGATTAGACATTCAGATGACTTAAGAAGTAGCCAGAAACTGGTTGAGAGCAAGAATTTGAAATCTTGTTGGTCTGACCCAAAGTCCATGCACTGTGACTTTACTCTGCAGTAGAATGCTGAAAAGATATAACCAATCACATAATAATAACTTATTAAGTGTGGAGTGGATACTAAATGTGTTGAATCAGAAAATCAGAATATCATAGACTGTACTCGCCCTTTCTGTAGGAACAGGGTGACAGAAGTTGTGAGTTCACCCAGCAAGTGGAGATGTGAAATTTCTATACGTACAAAATAATCTTTTCTCTTTTTCTTCTGATATGTTATTAATTTAAAGTGACATTAAATTTAAACATTTGCTAAAATGTACTTATTAGTTACTAATAATTTATTATTAAAATAATAATTTAATAATTTTAATAATTTTAATTTTAATAACTTATTACTGATTATTAACTGTTAATGCCATTGTCCTTGAAGTATCCAGATTTCCACTTTTTATTAATTTATGTATACCCTTCCTCCCTCTATAAAAACAATTCCTCCCTTGTGGAATAAGTTTGAGTATCTTATTTCCAAAGTAGTAGAATCTGGAATATAAAGAAAGATAGGAGAAGTCAAGATGTTTCCTCAGGTTCATTTTGTACCTTGCAAGCCCCAGCTCTGAAATCAGTCATTTCTCCAAAGAACCCTAGTTCCTTTGAGTGGAGAAGTGTATTTAGAAACCAAGATCTGGGTGTTTGGTGTGATTGGTGCTACTGGAGTATTGTTTAATGGCCCTCTCAGTGGATAAGGCTAGAAATAAATTTACTTATATATATATATATATATATATATATATATATATATATATATATATATGCCCAAACATTCACCCATATAAATATACATCCACACTTAAATCTATAAATATTTCTTTACATATGTGCACATATTAAAAACTGGAAGCAAAAGAATGAGAAGAAAAGAGAAAGGTCAGGGTAGAAGGGGAAAAGAAGGAAAACATTAAATAGGATTTGAAAATATAAGTAATAACCTATTGGTGTATTTGGTTCAATTCAAATTGCACAGGGGAAACAAAAAAGCACTAAGAAAATAATTGGTGCAAAAGTGTGAATCCTTCTGTTAGGGCTATGTTAAGGTAAAAAAGTATCACACAATAGGACTTTTTGGTATGTAGAGTATAAAAAAATAGCCTTTTGCATAAAACCTAATCCTGAATATATGCTTAGACCAAATTCTTTAAGAGGGCCAGAGTTTTGCCTGTTAATTTAGATTTTCCAAACCCTGAAAGTAGTTACTTGTACAATTTGAGTAACTCTTTAGAAATAATTCACTGAGTTTTTTCATTAAATGCAGTTTACATGTAAAGCTTATAGGAGGTATATATATATAATCTCCATGAAATGCAGTGTCAAAGTCAATCCACAGCAGAAGTCAGTGCTTTCTAGGGTTCTTATCTGGGCAACATAGGTCATGGCAGATTAAAAAGGGTCACAAGATTCATTCTTGGGGTATAGCAGTAAAGTCACTCAGAGGGAGCCATATGGACTGACAAGAAAAGGCCCCATAACAAAAATATTAATAATAACACAATGACAACTGTGTTTTGTGTATGCATGTGTTCTAGAAAGATGTATGCAAATGTAAACAAAACACATTAATTTATTTTCTCTAAAGCATAAACAAACATTGCCTTGTTTGGCAGAATCTGCTAAATGCGTATTGCTCCCTTTGGCTTTTTTCTTTGCTACAATAGAAGTATGTTTTGTATTAAATCCATTGTTACTAGGAAATTAATCCCAAAATATGCCAGCATGGCTTTCCATAGTATTAAGAATCCCTATTTCATATGAAAAAATGCAGCCTCGGCTAACATACACTGTGTTAGCCGAGGCTAAACACAGCCCCTGGAAATTAAAAAAAAAAACGGATAAAGTTTTCCCTTAAAGTTGAATGCAACAGACATGAAAGAAAATGCGGGAAGAGTTTGACATCATAACTTCCTGGGGACCTGTTGGTTAACTAGGGGATATTGAACCCTGTGTGTACAGGAGACATTATAATGTGGCATCACACCAGGGGTAGTATGCTGAGGTTGCTTGCTTGTAAAGTTTTAGGAAGAAGAAAACTGGGAACTCAACAGTCATCTGTTAAATTCTCTAAAAATAAATCCTCTCAGACGTCATTTTAAAAATTTTTTTGCTAGAGTAGCTGAATTAGCAGATAAAGGAGTATAGGTGACACAATCAGTCTTGACTTTAGCCAAACAGTTGATGAAGTGTTGTACAGGAATCAGAGTAATCATTAAGTCAGAATGTGCCAAGGCAGTCACCTGCTGAATGGTCTCTGGGACAGAAGAGTAAAGACACAATGAAGGAGCATGGACCCAGAGGGAGAGCACAATAAATGACCATGCATTTCTCGGACCAAAGTTCTAGGCTTTTCCAGTCCTTCAAGTGACTGGGCCATGCCACACTTTTTTTTTTTTTAATTTCAAAATATTACGGGTGTACAAATGTTTTTGGTTACATGTATCAATTTTGTTATGCTTCAGTCAGGGTTATAAATGTGCCCATCACCCGGATAGTGTTCAATGTACCTGTTAGGTAGGTTTTCACCCATCTCCCTCCCCCCTGCTTGATTTCCACTGAGTTTTACTTCCCTCTGAGCACATGTGTGCTTATTGGTTAGTTCCAGTTTAATAGCTAGTACCTGTGGTATTTGTTTTTCCATTCTTTAGATACTTCACTTAGGATAGTGGTCTCTAGTTCCATCCAAATTGTTGCAAAAAGCTTTAATTCATCCTTCTTCATGGCTGAGTAGTATTCCATAGTATACATATGCCACATTTTGTTAATCCACTCACTGAATTGATAGGCACATGGGTTGATTCCAAATCTTCATGATTGTGAATTGTGCTGCAATAAACATTTAGTGCAGGTGGTTTTCTTGATAAGATGACTTCTTTTCCTTTGGGTATATACCCAACAGTGGCATTGTTGGATCAAATGGTAAGTCTACTTTTAGTTCTTTGAGAAATCTCCATACGGTTTTCCATGGAGCTTGTACTAATGTGCAGTCCCCTCAACAGTATTTAAGCATTCCTTTTTCTCTGCATCCATGTCAGCATCTGTTGTTTTTGGACTTTTTAATAAAAGCCATTCTAACTGGGGCAAGGTGATATCTCATTCTGGTTTAATTTGTATTTCCTTGATGATTAGTGATGTTGAACTTTTTTTTTTGTATGTTTATTGGCCATTTGTGTATCTTCTTTTGAAAGCCTTCTGTTCATGTCTTTTGTCCACTTTTTAATGGGATTGTAGCCAAAAAAATCTTAAGTAAAAAAAAAAAAAAAAACAATCTGGAGACATCACATTACCAGACTTCAAACTATAGTAGTAGGCTATAGTAACAAAAATAGCATAGTATTGGCACAAAAATAGAGACATAGACCAATGGAAGAGAACAGATATAAAACCATCCACATACAGCCAACTGATACTTGACAAAGTAGACAACAATATACACTGAGGAAAAGAATCCCTATTCAATAAATTGTGCTGAGAAAATTGGATAGCCACATGCAGAAGAATGAAACAGGATCTATATCTATCTCCACTCACAAAAATTAATTTAAGACAGATAAAAGACTTAAATGTAAGGCATGAAACCATAAGAATTCTAGAAGAAAATGTTGAAAAACTCTTCTAGATATTGGCCTAGGCAAAGAATTTATGAAGACAACCCCAATGGCAATCATAGCAACAACAAAAATAAATGAGACTTGATTAAATTAAAAAGCTTCTGTATAGCTAAGGAAATAATCAACAGAGCAAATAGACAACCTACAGAAGGAGAGAAAATATTTTCAAACTGTACATCCAATAAAGGATTAATAACTAGAATCTACAAAGAACTCAAGCAAATCAGGAAGAAAAAGATACACTTTATATTAGCATCAAATCAGAATGCTGAAAAAGCATTTGTCTTTAGCGGTCTTTGGATAGAGTTGAAATAAAAGTTTTTTTTCTGGATGCTTCTCTATTACAGCAGTGAAATTGCACCTAAAGTCAAAAAGAATTATAGCTATTTTTCTGGGGACAAAGGTCTAAAATGCCCAAACTTTTATCATTGAGAAGTTGCAGTACATTTGGCCTGAACCTTTGTAACTGCCAGTTTGAGGATACCTTTTCATCGCTCCGCTATGCAAGAATGTAAGTTCCAAGAGGGCTGCAGCATTATCTGTTTTTCTCACTGCAGTATTTCCCATTCTGAGAAAAGTACTTGGCACATAGTAGGGGCCCAACAAGATTTATTTACTGAATGACCAGTCATCACAAACTTCAGTTGTGTGCTTATCCTGTATTTGGTGCTGATGTATGTGCCACTTTTCTGTGTGACAAGGACAGAATGAAAAAGAAGTATGAAAACTCAGTGTGGTGGTGCCTACTTGGGCAAGCACACAAGACTTTGTGCCTGCTGTCTCCACAGTGAGCAGTGGGTAGGATAAAAGCCCTTCAGTTATCACACCTTTTGCTCATAAGGGGCCAATTCTCCTTGCATGCTAGGATTTTGTAAGTAAGGTTGCTGAAACTTTCCTTAAAAAATTTGACTAGGTAAAATTACTGATGTTGGCAGCCTTAGCCAGCACATCGATGCTGTGCACATTCCTAACACCCTGTGATGGGAAATAGGAGCTTCAGTGATTTGGGACCAGCAATTGATGGGCCTTAGAAATAATGCTGGGCTGGGTATCACAGAGACAAAATGATTGGAAATTGTGCAATAAGGTAAATGATCTAAAAAGAACTGGAGACTACAGAGAGGGATTTCGGAAGTTACGGTTGCAGATATCTCCCAAATGAAAGACAAGCAAAGCTCATCTCTGACCTTGATGATCTGGAAAATAGAAAGAGCAGTCAAAATTGAAAATGAGCTGCTGTCCTGAACAGGAAGACAGATATTTTCTTAGCTACCAGACTGCTGTGAGCTCCTCGACTTGTTTGCCTTTGAACAAAAATATTCCCCAAAATGAAAAAAACCTTTAAAGAAAATGCTATAGTCCTGGTGTACTATGCCAATTGTGGCCTAATAGGAATATAATAATACCAACAGCATGCCAGAAAGAAATCAGATTGCAAACATCAGAATTCCATTGTCCAAGTATTTCCAGACAGTTATCTTGGCATTGGCCAAACCCTGAGTTTTGATCAGAATTAAGAAAAAAATAATAGAAGGAGGTCTCCTTCTGGAGACCTCTGTGTTACACCAGATTTTGTTTTTCTTTAGCACCTTTTATATGAACATCTTGCAAATGCTAATTGATTAATTCTCACAATAGTCCTGTGAGCAATGCAGCCCTTAAAATCTCAGCTTGAATGAGTTGAGGAATCAAGTAGAAATACATCTTATTACCTGAGAGAGAAGCTTTTCTATTACCAATTTCCTGAGAAAGTATTTTTCGGGCAGGGGGACCTCCAGAAAATTCCTAAAATTGTATAGTCAGAGTAAAAGAAAAAGTCGATAACATTCTTGTCATCATGTTTAAACTTGTAGGAGAATGAGCTTGGGATACACTTTTAAAGGAACTATAGAACTCTCCTTCTGTTCTTGATAAACTCATCTATGAATCTCTTTTTCATATTAGCTTTGCTTTTCCTGATCATTTATTTACATGTCTTTGACCAAAAGAAAAAAAAGTCTCGTAATTTAATATATTCTGTTGTGTGGCCACATCTGATGCCAGAGGGTTAAAACCTGGACTTAACTTCTTGGAGATGGAAAAGTTGCATTCACCGGGCTGGGCTCCAGTAAGGATTTGTTTTTTTTTTTTTTTCTTTCTGTGGCCATGTGTGCTTTGTCCGTCTACAGGATTTTAGGCCCAAGTAAGTAAACACGGTTTGGAATAATTTATGTGGAGCATGTTTAGTAAATGACTGAAATTTACTCCAGATTGGAGAGATTTCTAAGGAAGACAATAGCTATTCTCTGCCTGCGGTCTTCCCAGTAAGCAATAGGTAGGATGAAAACCCTTCTGCCATCACATATGTCACCGATTTGGGCTCAGAGGCCCTGGTGTGGTGGGGCCTGGTAAGTAAGGTTGCTGAATGTTGCCTGGGATGTTTAACCTCAAAGCTAGGATGTGATTTTCTTTTCCATTAAAATCCTAATGCCCTCGCCTCTTGGGCATCTGCTAGTTCTTGACTAGATGGGGCTGACTGGTCTGTTTGACTCTTGTCACAGGGAGTAGTGGCATTTGAAATTGTAGTCAAATGCTCTCGCTAAGTCTGAGGAACAAGTGTCATCATTTAGCCCTGAATATTAGTTCCCAAGAATTGCTTTCTTGTCTTTGTTGGGGAAAAAAATGGTACTTCTTTTCCAATGTCTGCCTCTGTCCGTCTCATTTCTCTCTCTCTCTCTCTCTCTCTCTCTCTCTCTCTCTCTTTTCACACACACACACACACACACACACACACACACACACATTCTCTCTCTCTCTCTTATTAGGTCTCAGTCTTGAGATGCTGCAAGATCCCATCTAAATGACTCTCTGTCCGTATTTGAGGATGGAAGCCAAGCAAATCTTCCCCAGAAGCCAATCTTTGCTGTTAGTTACCTTCTTCCAACCTCAGCAATTTTTTCAAAGGCTCCAGCTCTAAGTTTCTCTGCCTCTGGACTTCAAACCATACCTTAGTTGGATCCCAAGAAAATCAGGCAAAAGACCTTAAACCAGCCCAAATGATTTATAAAGAACCCTAAAGCCTAGATTCTAGAACATCTTGTGTTTTCTTGACACAAATTTTGTGATTATAGGTTGAGTAGCCCTTATTCAAAATGCTTGTAAACAGAAGGGTTTTGGATTTCGGATTTTTTTCAGATTTGGGAATATGTGCATACACATAAAGAGATATCTTGAGGATGGACCCAAGTCATTTTGTGTCATGTACATCTTATACACATAACCTGAAGATAATTTTATACAATATTTTTAATAATTTTGTGCATAAAACAAACTTTATGTTATGTACTTATGTATGGAATTTTTCATTTGTGGTGCCATGTCAGCACTCAAAAAGTTTAGGATTTTGGAGCATTCCAGATTTGGGGTATTTGAATTAGGGATGTTCAACCCGTATCTACTGTATTTGTGCATTTGTTAAAACCCTTTAAGGTTACCTTGTACACAGATAGCTAAACTACACAGATAGTTTAAATAATAATAAAAAAAAACTATACAGATAGTTTAAATCTTTCTACTAGTGCTTACATATTTCAACTCTTACACTTGAGAGATCAAGGAGTTAAATATATGGTCACATTATAAATATTCTAATTTAACTCACTAATGTGTGTGGGTAAAATCTTTATATTTAGAATGATTTCTGTTAAGGTCTTCAGTACTCTTGCATAATAGGTTAGAGTTTATCCACACCAACCTTACAATGTAAGTTTTAAACCTACTACTTTGGCAATTACTTTAGAGAATATTAGGAGTAAAACTCACAAAGACAAATGTCTGAGTTAAATTCATTTGCATTTCATTTTTGTTTTATATTGTTTGTTCTTTTACTCTGATGTATACAATTAATTCCTTTGTCTAAATGCCTTTGAATAAGAGCAGCCAAATTGCATTATTATACTATACAAAAGTACTTGTCACTGGCACCGAATATCTTGTTTTACTCTGAGACAGCATAGATAGCAAACATGTCTTTCCCTCAGTCAGCGGTCGTACTTTGAAACACCCAAGCTGAGGCTGCCTGTGGGTCTGGCATACTTTTGAAGGTGCAGAAGCTAGCTCTGCTAAAACCAGTAAAACAAAAAATGTCCCCAAAGACCTAATCAGCTCAGTTCTTCTCTTCTAACTCCAAAGGGTGAAACTGAACATACTCTGAAACCAGGAAGGCAAGAAAGCACTTCTTCTGTGGCTCTCCCAGTGGGGAGCCCATGAATTCTGCCATCAAAACTCACAAAAGAAAGACACAGGTTGGAGACTAGAATACATTTTTACTCTCATTAGACTTGCACTTAGAAAATAAAGGACTCCAGACCTTCTTACAAGAAGAGGAACTGCACAGTCAAGAGTACAGACTTTAAAAGCAGAATCATTGGGTTCAAATTGTAGTTCTGGCACTCCCTATCTTGTTTCATGAATGAGTGATTTAATCTCTCTGTCCCTCAGCTACCCCACTTGTAAAATGAGGATAATTATAAGACCTACTCTACAGCGGTGGTCCCCAACCTTCCTGGCACCAGAGATGGGTTTCATTCAAAACAACTTTTCCATGGACAGGGTCAGGGGATGGTTTGGGGATGATTCAAGCACATTACCTTTATTGTGCAGGCAAGCCTCTCTGCTAAGGATAATCTGTATTTGCAGCCGCTCTCCAGTGTTAACATCACCACCTCAGCTCCACCTCAGATCATCAGGTATCAGATTCTCATAAGGAGCACACAACCTAGATCCCTCGCATGCGCAGTTTGCAGTAGGGTTTGCCTATGAGACTCTAACGCTACCACTGATATAACAGGAGGCAGAGCTTATTCAGTGATACGAGCAATGGGGAGCAGCTGTAAATATAGATGAAGCTTTGCTTGCTCACCTGGCACTCACCTCCTGCTGTGGGGCCTGGTTCTTAACAGGCCACAGACTGGTACTGGGGGTTGGGGACCACAGCTCTACAGGGTTGTTACAATGATCAAATGAGTTAAGGTGGGTAAAGCACACAGACTAGGGTAAGGCTTGTAGAAAACATTGTTGAAGTTTTCTTAAAAAATATAAAGTGACATAGACACATGAGTGCTCACTAGCATCTCTCTAGATAGTTTGAAATGTTTCCCAATGTTTGATTTTGGTAAAAATTCAGATTGTATAACACCTAATGGATGTGTTCAATACCCATCTCACTTATTCAGTTTTGTAACTTTACAATATCTTTTAGTAATATTTTTTACCTGACTTACTTGTAAGCAGCTAAAATTGAACACAAACACATACTAACAGAATATTCTCATGTTATAGAGTATTACAGAATATTAGAATATTTTTGTCTTGCTGCCTCTTTGAAGTTCATTAAAAGATTTTGTGTCCAACTGGAAATATACTGTGCTTTGCATTCTGTGGGGTCATTGCAAAGCATAAAGCAGAAACATGATACCAACAACAATAAATGAGAAGGTTTTCATTTCCCTTTACTTTAAAAAACTTTCCCAATATCCTTCCCAAGTTACCTTGACAACTGCTACATATTATTATTTAGAATGCCAGGTTCTGACTTTCTCAGTTATGCAGCTCACCATGTGGCTTCAAACGTATGCTAACACAGAATAAAATGAAACTGAAATTCACCTTAAATTATGTGACTACAAGAGTAGTTGCTGATTGTTTTCCTTTTGCAGTTGAATCTTATTATAGCTACTGATTGGAAATACACCATATTTTGCATTAATCTATAGAGTCAGCATAAGCATAAAGGACACCAGAAATGTTCCTTCAGAGTTATATATCCCAGCAACCACGTTTGAATTTTACCACAGCATCTTCAGTAATTGGGATCCAAGACAGTAACAGTCACTTAACTTCTGAATCTGAAATTAGACACAGTTGAGAGAGCATTAATAATACAGAGTGTCCCAAAAGTTGCCATACATAGGGAAAATGGGAAATTTAGGCAAATGTACCTTTATTTACAAAATATTAATTACAATTTTTTTTCTGAAAAATTTGGTAAATCTTGTAGGAAGCCTGGCTTACACCCCAATTCTTCATCCTCACCAATTGGTGAATCTTGCTTCCTTCCTCATGGAAGAGACAGTGAGCGAGAAAGGCAAGAGCTGAAGTTATTTTAAAAAGCCGAGGCCTCTTCTTTAGGGAAAAGCCGTTTCCTTAGGGGAGTAGGGGAGTGAAAACAACTTCCCCAAAAGAGAACATACTAAAAAGTTGTGTTCTGACTAGGTTCAGAAGTTTGCAATTGTTCATTTCACTGTGAAACAGTTTGCATAATGATTAATTGCAAGAATTATGAAGTCAGACAGTAAGGGTTCTGTTGTTATCTCTTCTACTTCCTAGCTTAGGTCAGCAATTACCTCGAAGTATGTTTCTTCATCTCTGCTTCTCAGAGTTGGTGTTGGTCTGATGATTGATCATATGTTGAATCATGAGAAATACTATTTTTTTTAACTAATGCACAATCAGCATTTGATAATTATGTCCCATTATTAATGTTAAATAAAAGATTATCTTGAAAGCGTAAGAGTCCTGCTGAATCAACTTCAATTAACATATTTTGAATTCCTACTTCGTGAAAGGCTTAATACTATTTTATTTGATCTTTCCCAAATCCTATGTGCTAGGTTTTGTTATCGCTAATCTCAGTAGATGAACGGAAAGCTCAGAGAGACTAAATGCCTCATTTAGTTCACCTAGCTAATGAGCAGAGCTGGGATTCGATCTCGTCTTCTAACTCAGTCTAGTTGGCACTGCCCAATCCCATTCAATTTATTGTTTCAAATTCTCAGTTGCAAAATCAGTCCTGTTTAAGGAATATGACATATTATAACTAAGCACTTACAAAAATCCTTGTGACTTAGGTACATATTTCCTGAATGAGAAACACAGTCTCAGAATATTTGTACCAGTCAGAATATGTCTATGATCCTGTCCCAAGAATTTTATTGCTTCCAGGGATATAAAGATAACTAAGATAGGCTTTACCTTTGAGGACCTTTGACTTCAGTAGGTTAAATGGACAATAATAAACATTCTCACCTTGCCACAAAATCTATCATGAATGCCACTTCTCTCACCAAGATTTTCCTAATCCTGCAAAATGAATATATTCACGGGAAATCTTTAAACAATCTTCTGAAATTTTACTTGTGTACAAGTATATAGATAATCTTCCCTCTATATTTTAAGTCTTAGGGTCAAGGAATTAGTGTTGTCTCCAGTTTTGCTATAAAACCGTCTCATAGAGTGCTTTCACATGATTTGACTCTCCAAAATATTTGTTGAATTTAATTCAATATAAAAGACTTCATTCATAAGATAATTTTAGAACCAAGGAAACAACTACAGAAAAATAAACTAGTAAATCAGCTAAAATCTGGGCTAATATAGTTTAAATTAACTTATCAAACTAGGAAGGAAGTGACTACAACACATAAAATGATTCATCTGAGATAAAATATTCAACAAATAAAAATTATTACAGTTTAGGGAATTAACTATGATTTTCTTTTTTTCTAAGGTCTTAGTCTGAAGCCATCTCAATTTTGTATTTGGTGCAGGAAATACATTTATCATGAAACTGTTGATAGGTTTAACTATGGGGAATGGTATGGTGATCCAGTCACTCCCATTGGGAACGAGATTGCTTCTTGACAGCTAAAGTGAAAATGGGATGATGCTGGATTGTGGAGGAGAGGAGCCAATACGGAATCAAGAGCATCATTCCCCTGGTTCTATGAAGTGCAGCTGCTTTGATAAAACCAGGGGAAAGCTGTAACTTCCCGACTTGATGGGGAATTCAGGTGGAAGCAGCAACTCTTGGGATCATACATGGCTTTTGAAATGGGGAATTTTATTTAATGCTGTAATGATTCATGCTTCCCGAGTGGTAATAATATAAATATTGTAGCATTCATTCTCACCATAGCTATCAGTGGATGGTCACATTTGGAATAGTTTTGTAATAGATCATTATATGTACCTCTTTATTACAGAAGAACCATGAGACACATCTCAAAACTCATTTAAAAATGATAGATGGGAGTTTCCTTCAATCAGGTGAGCAATTATTTCTCAAGTATCTTTGTAGCCATAGTGACTAAGTCCCCGTACATGAGCATTACATACATGTTTGTTCAGGATATAATATTTTTTTTTTTTTAAGTGAAAGAGAAGTTGACAAATTTATTTTAATGGTTATACGTTTCTCTTAATATGCATTAAAGATACAGTTGTTTCATTTGTGGTAATTCACACAGTAACCATAATACTAGCCTAAATTTAATGATTAGTTTTTAAACAAAGTTGCATCACAATTGGTTTAAAGAGTACATGTACAATAACAAAGTAAAACCTGACTTTAAAAAATTTTGTGGGAAAATATATATAACATAAAATGTCCCATTTTAACCATTTTTAAGTGTAACATTCAGTAGCATTAATTACATTTACACTGTTATGCAGCCATCATCTCTACCTATCAAACTTTTCCATCATACCAGAGACTCTATAACCATCAAGCAATAACTCCCCATCCCCTCCTTTCTTCAGACCCCAGTTACCTCTAATCTACTTTTTGTCATTATGAATTACCTCTTCTAAATGTTTCATGTGATATTTATCATTTTGTTGCTGACTTATTTCAATTAGTGTAATGTTTTCAAGGTTCATCCATGTAGCATGTGTCGGTTCTTCATTCTGACATCATTCGTATAATACTTCTTTATTATAAAGTACTTCATGATATAATTTCATTTGTTTGTAAAAATAACCATAAGAGATGAATATTATAAGCCCATTTCAAGGATTAAGAAAATGAGACTCAGAGACATTGAATGGTCAGAGATGTTACATTAGTTACCACCAGGCGTGGATGCATGAGCCCAGGTCTTCAGACTCCAAAACCAGTGCTCTTTCTACTCAGCCATCATCATTCTCTTCTTTCTTCTTATATACACTGTATACCTATTTCTTCTTTATAACTTATTTTCTTTTTGTACATTTACACTGTGCATGTGTTTCCTCCTCGATATTTAGTCTACTTTTATAAATTGTGACTGGTGGTTATAATCTCAACATGCCTTCCATTTTTCTTAGAGGAATGGTTAGCTAAGAAAGAGACTGGTATACATTTTGTTCAATTATCTTTAGAAAATCTGATACAGATTGTACAAACACTTTGAAGTAAAGAGTCATCTCAGCTGGTACCAGAACATAACTTTTAAAACATATTTTTGAAAGGACATGACAAACATTTAACACATGCTCTATAGTGCTACAGAGTGCTATAGAGCTCTATAGTACCACATACTTTAAGTGGTATCATAAATTTGCAGGAGGAAATGCAAATAGTATATTGTTAGCAGGTCACAATATATAGAAAAAATAAATGCAGTATGCGCACTTGCGTAAGACTGGGTCATTTTCTTTTTGAGCTTCTCAGGGAGAGTAATCTTAGTTGATTTTGAAGATCTCAAAAGATATTTCTAACTGAAAAATGACATCTAGCTAGCACCCTATTGAATCATTTCCAAATTCCCCAATTATGTAGCTGTTATACTTCAGAAATGTGCCAAACGTTTAAAAAAGTAAAACTTAAAACTAAGACTGACAGCAAATATGTTGCCAAGACTTCTTGGAGGAATTATATGATCAATGGAATGGGTTTGAAAATGTAATTGATCAACCCATTTGAACCAGCTCAATGAAAAATAGAGAATTATGTTGCATCCCACTTCATTGCCCCCTATTGTCTGTGGCTAATTTCACTTAGCATAATGCCTTCTAAATTAACACCTCCATTTCTGCATCAAATTGTTGGCTTCAACACCTTAAAAACAACTACACATGAACTGTGGATGTATGTCTGTAGGGTGGTGCTGTTGCAGGGTGGACAGGTGTCACTGGAGGTTACTAACTTCATCATGAGAATTCAAGGAAAGAGAAGGAAGAATCAGGAAAATGAATGGAAACATTAATCTGTGATTCCAGGTTTTATATACTCCATTTGTTCAGAAAGTTAAAGAGGCAGTGGAGGCTTTAAGCTTCTCTAGATAGAGCTTGCTAGGCCTCAACAATTGGACATAATAGGATTTAAGAAGCCATGATCTCTCTATGGAAAACATACAGAAATCTATAACAGAATACATGCAAATGAAGACATTATAAGTCAAGAGAAATGGAACATAGTAACATAATAAAGTTTTTCAAGACATGCGGTAACAGTATTCGTCTTCTAATTGGTACAGTAAAGAGCAGAATTGACAGAGTAGAAAATGAATCGATGCAGAGAATGAACTTGAGAATTTTTCCCAAAGTGCAGTGAAGAGAAAAAAGTGATAAGAATGGTGAGTGAGAACAGCATAAATATAGCAGACAATAATGAGGATCAAGATTCAACTTAAGGATTAAGTATCCCTGAGGAAGAAAGTAGAAAAATCAGAATAGAAACACTAAGAAAATCTTGACTGAAGAAAATTTCCAGGAACTGAAATAATTGTTACTTACAGAGTTGACATATCTTACTTTATTTTGGGTGAAATCAAAGAAAAGAAACCACATTGAGATAAAATTAGACAAAATCTTTTTTAAATATCTTGATAAAGGAAAATTGCTATGATAATATAAGTAGAAAAATATACATAGAAAGAAAGAAATTCTGGCTGATTTCAGACATTTCTTCACAACACTAACAGTTATGAAGACACAAAGCCATGGACATATAAATTTGAGAGAAAATAGTTGTGCTTTAGAATTAAAAACACAAAATGAAGTATTTTATTTGTAATGCAAACAGGATGTATTTGGCTTTGTAAGGCTGAGGTACATTATTTGATATTGTAGGTCAGATGACTGAGAAAATACCAAAATTTCAAAGATCAAGAAAGAAAAAGCCAAGGTATAAAGGAACACGTGAACATCAAATTAGTTAAAATATAGATTTTAATATATAATATTAAAATATAGATATATCTATGTCTATATATCTATATATATTAATATAAATATTAAAATATAGTTAAACATAGATTTTAATAATTTTTGTACATTTAACTCCATAAGTGAATAAAAATAGCACTTATTATTTTAAAAGAAGCTTTATAATATTAAATATTAATTTAATAAAAATTGGGATCTAAAATTCTAGGACATATAATAAAGTTGAGAGATGGGGTAGCAATGAGATGGGCAGAGAAGAAATGTGAGGAAGATTTACTCATAACTACTGTTTATGTCTGATTTTGCTCATTTAGAAAACACGTATTAACGAACGTTTCCAAATAATTCAAAAGCAATTATGAGTAGGAGCACAAAAGAAATATATGACTTACAACTCACTGGAAAATATTAGAACAAACACAATATGATCACAATTTGTATTGAGTAATAAATTCACAGGGAGAAAGAAACACATCAAATATTAATAGTACTAATAGTTGTCTCTGGATTGTAAGTTTATTATCTTTACTTTTATTTTTCTTTAAACTCTTCAGTATTTTCTGAATTTTATTTAAGAGCATTTGTTACACATGTAATCAAACAAGTCAATAAACATTACTTAAAATATTTTCAGAAGGGAATTTCAGAGAGAAAGAGAGAGCATTCTAGCCAGAGGGTGTGAACTGAGAGGAGCATGGCCTGTTCAAGGAGCTGTGCGAAGCTGGTATGTTCAGAGTGAAGAGAGCTGGGAGAGGCTGACTCCAGAAAAGATCAGGGGGCAGCAGCTATACCATGTAAGACCTGGCAGGGCCCATTGAAGATTTTGGTTTTGATGCTAAAAAAAAAAAAAAAAGAAAGAAAGAAAGAAGAAAAACACCACCAACAAAAACCATTGAAAATGCATGATGAAATTTGTGTTTTAAAAAGATCAAACAATCATTATTCCATTGTTTGTCCTTGGTTTCAGAAACACCAAGTTTGTAGTAATCAGCATTCTGGGCCATTCCTCCCTCGACTTTGTGGATGTGATGTTTCTTTAACAAGCAGCCAATCGACTGTTATATAGATAGAGCCTGCAACCCCCAGAAAACAAATGGCTCTCTGTGAGTGTGCATGTGTGTATTTGCGCACATGTGAGGGGAAGCGTGAGGGAAGGCAGGTGGTATCTAACTTTTAAAACATGAGACTTTAAATGTGTTTGCAAAATATTAGATCGCAACCTTTCTCTTTTTGCACAGATGTTTTATTTTCCCTAAGCTCAGTAATTCCAATGCCATTAATTCCCCTCCCTCCTCTGATCATTTTTTTAAAAAGTGACTATTTGCATTAGAGTTATGTAGATTATTTTATTAATATATGGCCAGATCGTTTGGACTAGTTTCTTTGTTTTATTAGTGGCAACATTTTGGGGCATTCTGCATTTTCAGAGCCATAAATAGGGGGATGACTTTGCTAAGCAAACTGAAATGGAATCGGAAAAGCAACAGAAAAGCACAGCTCTTACATGTCTTTTAAGGCATCTTGTTTTTATTCTGATATATTTGGGGTCTTGGGGTATGACTCTCAGAGGAGAAGAATTTTGAGATCAAAATGGATTACTTTCTATGTCTTATTCTCTTGGGTTTCTTTTTCTCTTCTTCTACTCCAAAAGTGGTTTATAGGTAAATCATCATTTCTGTAGCTAAATAATAGCAAATTACCATCAGGACTCATTGCTAACACTGCCAGCAGAGCCACATGGTTTCAGGACACAATCAGTTATCTCTAAATCAACAAAACTTAGCTCCAGAAAAGAGTGATCTGGGAAGCTTTTCTTTTCAATTCTCTCATATGTTTTGTTTTAGCTTAATGTGTTTGTCTGGATACTTAGACACCATGGTGATAGGCGTCATAGAAATAAATAGAAATAGACATAGAAAAGAACTAAAAAATAAAATTAAAACTTGGGAAGACTAGGAAAGACACTTATATCTGAGAGTTCTTTTTTTTTTTTTTTCAGAACTCAGTGAGGGGGAAATTAAAAAGGGACTTTGTGTCAGACAGACGAGTTAGTGAATAATTTTTCTAACAGTGTTATTTTGCTGACACTAGACTAAGGGAGCTCATTAGCATGCTGAGACTATTTAACTCTAAAAAATAGTGCTTTTAGCTTTCGCTTTGCTGGAAATTCCTTGCATCTTAGCTCAGCCCAGCATTAAAATAGTGGTAAGCCAGTTAGTTGCAATTGAAAGTGTGACATGTTGGAAAGAGAAGAATCTTTGCGGTTAAAGAATAAAGTTTGAATTTTGTCACCATCTTTTATTGCTTATGTTACTAATCCTCCATGAGGTTCAATTTTCTTATCTCTAAAACATTCACCGTAATGTCCACCTCAAACATTTGTGGCAAGTCAAAATACCAAACAAAAGCTTCTACTATGGTGCCTGGTACATAGAAGCTGCTTAGTAAATGTTCACTCCATTTCCCATTGTCTTCATCTTTGGGAATCGTTTAGTTTCGTTTAGTAAAATGAGTGCCCAAGGAGAAGGAATGAGCCAGTCAATCCACCTTGTGTCTGCTTCATGATGGTTGTCCGAAAAACATTGGAATCGCTGTTGTCTCTCTGTCCCCTGCCTCTCCAAGGCCAGTTTCCATGCTAGAAAGTCCAGGGTGTACAACTTTTCATCTCTAACAAGTGCAGCCTGGTTGTGTCTGTGTGAAAACACATAATTAGAACTGTGACAATTTAGATCAGTTACCTTTGGGGAGAGAAACATTCAAAAGCTCAGAAATGAAAGAGCCACACGATGTTTTCCAGTAAAACAAAAGCAAATAGAAAGTCCTGGAGAGGATCCAGCCAAAGGATTCAATGTGGTATTTGAGACAAGAGTTGAACATGTGTTTCACCTTCATGTTAAACATGAGTCCTGAACTGTATGCATTATCTACTTTTGTGGCTGTAGAGAAAACCAATAAAATATTAAATTTTTCTCATTATTCTAGCTCTGAGTGGCATTGAATCCCTGCAGACTGGTCAGGAATAAACTCATTTCTTGTTTGTTATTAGCCTATCGATGCACTCACTGGCTACACTGGAGAAGAGGGGCTTGAAGGAGTTTATAGTGAGGATTTAGAAAGCACAGCAGTGCAATGCTGTCTCTTTCCTTGGCTGGTACAGCAGACAGAAGTCTTTCATTTTAAGTCAGTCACTTCTGGTTGATATGATTTACCCACTAACAGGAAGACTATTTTTTCCTAACATTATCACAAATAAGTTAATAAAACTGTACATTTCTT
The DNA here is from genome assembly GCA_963574885.1 of Lepilemur ruficaudatus. NCBI lineage: Eukaryota > Metazoa > Chordata > Mammalia > Primates > Lepilemuridae > Lepilemur > Lepilemur ruficaudatus. The sequence goes on from CAUYRT010033197.1 coordinate 22,502, forward strand.
GGGAAGATATGGTAAATAAAAATTGAGGGTATCTGTCTCTTGAACTCCCTAGTAAATGCCAGCCTTATTCTTAAGGTGCTAAAATCAATTCAGAATCCTGCAATGTATGTATACAAGTAGTTTTCATTGTTCTACCCTTCATACTTCTTGCATTTCTTGAGCATCTTATATATCTGCATTTCCTAATATTTTTGTCAAGAAAGCAAGCAAATTTAGATGTTCTGTTTTAACTTGCACATAAACCTAAATCCTCAAATATCATGTCTTCTTATTCCTAATCAAAATAAAGCTCTGGGAGTAATTGGTGGGAACAACATGCAAACTAATGGAATGTTGAAAAAGTTTGTTCTGTAAGCTTGGGCTAGTGCCGTTAGCCTCAGGGTAGAAAGAGCCTATTCCAGAATGAGAAGGCATGCAGCCATACAGATTCCTGGTACTGATGTCCAAAACCAAACTGAATGCATAATGACAACAGTTTGCATCTTTGGATGAGCTAAAGCAGCTTTCAAAACATTGGGTAAATTTCCTTGATTGAGAAGGAAGAATTCAGCTTGGGAGAACTCCATCAATCAGTTGACCAACCTATATGTATTGGGAGCCTACAGTGCAATTTTTGTGCTGTTTTTAGGGGTATGGAGTTTGTTGAAGGAGAATATCAAGGTCTTGCCCCCAAAACTTAAAAACTAGTTGGGAAAGCAGAATAAACATTCATGGAAAATTATGAAATGCTGATGTATGTGCTGCTGACTTTAAGTATAATAGTAATTCTTAGAAGAGTAGGATCAATGTATGCAGAAAGAGTTGGGAAAGGTTTCTTAGAAGAGATTTTAGCTGAGGTTTTAAGAAGGGGTATGAAGGAGGGAAAAAAAACACAGGCCAAGTAAGCAGTTTGCGTTGCCATTGGGCCATAGTGCATGTGGCCGAGAGGGCAAGTAGAGATGGTAGGAAGGAGTTGAACAAAGGTGGAAAAGTAGGGTGAGATCAGACTATTTGGATTTCATGTGATGAGAGGGAAAAAGATACTGAAAGACTGAACTAAGGAGTGGCTTGATAGAAGCTTCACTTTACAAAAAATATTTTAGCAACTGTACATAGAATAATGTTAACTTGATGTTGTTTTTTAAAAGACTTCTTTAAAAAAGGTGAGGAAACTACCCTTTCTCTAAAAGTAAATGAACTCTAGTGTAAAGGAGTTAAGATTTATATGTTCCAATTTGATCTTGAAAGCCCCAGTTACTCTAGGGTAAGAAAAACATCACACGCGTTAGTGTCAAAAGCTTTGCATAGTATGGGTTTAGTTTTGATCCCTGGCTCTGTGTTTCATATACGTTTGGCCTTTGGCCCAGTAACATAACTTATATAAACAGCAGGTCCCTCACTAGTTGTGGTAGGCAGAATTATGAGATGACCCCCAATAATCCTCATCCTCATATAATTCTTTCTTGTTGAGTGTAAGCAGAACCTATGAATAGGATGAGGTATCACTCCTGTGATTATTTTGAATTACCTGGAAAAGGGGATTTTGCAGATGTAATTAAGGTTATTGATCACTTGACCCCGAGTTAAGGGAAGTTATGCAGATGGACCTGACCCAATCACATAAACTTTTTAAATATGGGTCAGAGAAAAAAAAAATAGAGTGATTCAAAGTGTGAGGCAGGTTCTTCTGCTAACTTTCAAGACTTGGCCTTGGTGTGTTCTATAGCTTCAAGGGCATGATCTAGGAAGAGGACTCTGAGCCTCAAGTGAGACCACAGTTCAGGCTGACACCTTGACTGTATCTTTGTGTGAGACACTGAGGGGAGAACTGTTATACTCTCCTTAGAATTCTGACCTGCAGAATACATGTTGTTTAAAGCCACTGAGTTGTTGTAATTAGTTCCACAGCAATAGAACACTACTGCGCTGTTGAACACAGATAATGAAAATATTTCACTCATATTGGGAAAATTAAATGAAGTAATATTAATACTGAATGCAAAGTGCTTAACACTGTTCCTGGCATGTAGTAATTATACAATAAATATTAGCTATTGTAATTATTCTTGGATTTATTATTTATTTATGAGTAGCAATAGGATTTGTAGAAATATATTTTTTTCTTTATTGAAGTGTAATTTACATATCATATCTTTACTCCATTTTAAGTGTACAATTAAATGGTTATTGGTAAATTTACCAAGTTATACAGCTATTCACATAAATCAGTTTTAGAGGATTTCCTACCCCCTACTGAGACCCCTAGTACCCATCCCCAAATACATTTCAAGCATGCCCCTCCCCTTAACAGTGCTCATCACATCTCTCGGATGTGGGTCTACCCCCCACTCCCCAAATCCCTAGTGAACACTACCGCCATTTGAGCACCATAGTGTTAATCAGTCAATACCAATTTGATGGTGAGTACAAGTGGGGCCCGTTCTTCAGGTCTCGTGTCACCTCACTTCAAATAATGGGCTCAAGCTTAATCCAGGATAATATAAGTGGTGCTAGCTCACTGTCATTTCTTAAAATTGAGTAATATTCCATTGTAAACATATACCAAATTTTAATAATCCACTCATGAATTGATGGGCACTTGGGTTGTTTCCACGACCTAGC
>CAUYRT010033198.1:0-95880 GCA_963574885.1 Lepilemur ruficaudatus
GTTCCATACGAAGCGTGGAATTATTTTTTCTAGATCTGTGAAAAATTATGTTGGTATTTTGATAGGGATTGCATTGAATCTGTAGATCACTTTGGGTAGTATATACATTTTAACAATGTTGATTCTGCCAACCCATGAGCACAGTATGGTTTTCCACCTGTTTACATCCTCTGCTATTTCCTCCCTCAGTGTTTTGTAGTTCTGCCTGTAGAGGTCTTTTACCTCCTTAGTGAAATATATTCCTAGGTATTTTATTTTCTTTTTTGCTATTGTGAAGGGTATTGAGTCTTTGATTTGGTTCTCAGTTTGACTGTTGTTGGCATATAGGAATGCTATTGATTTTGTAACCTGAGACTTTGCTGAATTTGTTTATCAATTCCAGTAGTCTCATGACAGAATCCTTTAGGTTTTCCAGATATAAGATCATATTGTCAGCAAAGAGCGATAGTTTGACCTCTTCTGTACCCATTTGGATGCCCTTGATTTCCTTCTCTTGTCTGATTGCTCTGGCTAGGACTTCAAGCACTATGTTGAATAGAAGCAGTGATAGAGGGCAAACTTGTCTAATTCCAGTTCTAAATAGGAATGCTTTCAATTTTTCCCCATTCAGTATGATGTTGGCTATGTGTTTGTCATATATGGCTTATATCATTTTTAGGTAAGTTCCATCTATGCCTATTTTGTTAAGCCTTTTTTCATAAAATGATGCTGAATTTTGTCAAATGCTTTTTCTGCATCTATTGAGAGGATCATATGGTCTTTGTTTTTGCTTCTATTTATGTGGTGAATTACATTTATAGATTTGCATATGTTGAACCATCCCTGCATCTCTGGAATGAAGCCCACTTGGTCGTGATGGATTATTTTTTTGATGAGTACCTGAATTTGGTTTGCTAATATTTTATTGAGAATTTTTGCATCTCTATTCATAAGGGATATTAGTCTGTAGGGTTTTTTTTTGTTGTTGTTGTGTCCTTTCCTGGTTTTGGTATCAGGCTGATGTTGGCTTCATAAAACGTGTTGGGGAGAATTCCTTCCTTCCCAATGTTGTGGAATAATTTCTGCAGGATAAATACCAGTGCATCTTTGTAGGTCTGGTAAAATTCAGATATGAAATCATCCGGTCTTGGACTTACCTTTTTAGGAAAATTTTTTATTGCTGCTTCAATTTCGGTACTTGATATTGGTCTGTTCAGGAATTTGGTTTCTTCCTGATTGAGTCTAGGGAGGCTGTGTGTTTCTAAAAAGTTTTCCATATCTTCCACATATTCAAGTTTATGTGCATGGAGGTTTTATAGTATTTATAGATGATATTTTGTATTTCCATGATATCAGTTGTAATTCCTCCTTCTTCATTTCTGATTGAGCTTATTAGAGTCCTTTTTTTTTTTTTTTGCTTCCTGTTAATGTAGCAAGAGGCATGTCAGTTGTGTTTATTTTTTCAAAGAACCAACTTTTTGTTTTATTAATCTTCCATATAGTTTTTTGTTATCAATTTCATTTAGGTCTGCTCTGATCTTTGTTATTTCTTTCCTTATTCTGGGTTTGGGGTCAGTTTGCTCATCCTTTTCCAGTTCTTCGAGACAATTCATTAGATTGTTTATTTGTGGTCTTTCTGTCCTTTGGACGTAGGCATTTATGAATGTAAATTTTCCTGTCAGGACTGCTTTAGCTGTGTTCCAGAGATTTTGATAACTTCTGTCTCTTTTATCATTTAATTCAAAGAATCTTTTGATTTCCATCTTTATTTTCTCCTTAATGCAATAATCATTCAATAGAAGATTGTTTATTTTCCATGACTTTGTGTAGTGATGAGAATTTTTGTTTGAGTTGATTTCTAATTTTGTTCTACTGTGATCTGGGAAGATATATGGTATAATTTCTATTTTTTTAAGTTTGTTGAGACATGCTTTGTGGCCTAGGATATGGTCAGTCTTAGAGAATGTCCTATGAGCTGATGAGAAAAACGTATATTCAGTGGCTTTTGAGTAGAATGTTCTGTAAATATCAGTCAGGGCCATTTGTTCTAGAGTTCTGTTTAAGTCCATTGCTTCTTTGTTTTTCTGTTTGTAAGATCTGTCCTGTTCTGTCAGAGGGATGTTGAAGTCCCCAGCTATTACAGTGTTGTTTTGCATCATTTTGTTTAGATCAAGCAGGATTTGCTTCATGAATCTGGGTGTACCTGAGTTAGGTGCATAGATATTTAGTATTGTTATGTCTTCTTGTTGAATTGTACCCTTCACCATTATATAATGACCATTATTTCATTATTTTTGTCTATTTGAAGACTAAGTTATCTGAAATTAGAACTGTTATGCCAGCTTTATTTTGGCTTCTGTTTGCATGAAATATTGTTTTCCACCCCTTCACCTTGAGTCTGAATGCATCTTTGTGGGCTAGATTTGTTTCCTGAAGACAACAGATACTTGGCTTATGTATATTTATCCATTTGGCCAGCCTGTGTCTCTTTAGTGGGCAGTTCAAGCAATTTACGTGTATGGAAAGAATTGATAAGTGGGACAGATTTCTGTTCACCCTGTTGAGTTGAACTTTGTTGCTTTGTTTTCTCTTTTGAGCCATTGTGGCATCTGGCCTTTGACCTTTAGCTTTTGGATGATTTTACACTGGTGAGTGTTTATTGTGCTGATCTGTGTGTAAGACTGTCTGAGTACTTCCTGGAGGGCAGGTGTTGTCTTGGTGAATTCCCTCAGTCTTTCCTTGTCTGAGGTCTTTATTTTTCCTTTGTATAAGAAACTTAGTTTTGCATGGTACAAAATTCTAGGCTGGGCATTATTCTGTTTGAGAAGAGTGAGAATGGGGCCCCAGTCTCTTCTGGCTTATAAGGTCTCAATTGAGAAGTCTGATGTTATTCTGATGGGTTTTCCTTTGCAGGTTACCTGCTTCTTTTGCCTTACAGCTCATAGGAGGGCCTCTTTTGTGTTTATTTTGGCCAGTCTGATGACTACGTGTCATGGTGTCTTCCTATTTGCAATGAATCTCCCAGGAGTCTTTTGAGCTTCTTGTACCTGCATATCTAGATTTTTAGCAAGACCAGGGAAATTTTTCTCCATTATATCATCAAATACTTTTTCCAACCCTTGTGTATTTTCTTCACTCTCAGGGATGCCTATATTTTCCATATTAGGCCTCTTAATAAAATCCTACATTTCTTGTAGGCTTTACTCTTTTCTCTTATTTCTCTGCTCTGTCTCTGCAACTGACTTATTTAATTGACAGGCGTTATCTTCAATCCCTGAGATTCTTTCTTCTGTTTGATCTACTCTATTCTTGAGGCTTTCTGCTGTGTTTTCCTTGAATAAATTCTTCATTTCCAGAAGTTCTGTTTGATTTTTCTTTAATATTTCAATTTCTTTAGTGAATTTTTCTTCCAAGTCCTGGATTTCTTTTTGTGTGGTTTCTTTGTGTTGAGTATCCATTCTCTCTTGTATATCATTCAGTTTTCTTACAATCCACATTCAAAATCTTCTTCTGTCATTTTAGTGCTCTGAATTTGGTTGATATCCATTGCTAGAGAGCTGGTGTTCCACTTTGGGGCTGTGCTTTCAGTTTGATTCTTCAAACTTATAGAGTTCTTTCACTGATTCCTTCCCGTCTGGAGCAGCTGTTGCTTCTTACTTTTAGATTTTCATTAGGATAATGGCATGCCCTGTTTAGTCTCTGAGCCAGTAGGTGTTATCTGTGGGTGAGATTGAGCCACACCCTGTATAATGGGTCAGTAAATGCCATAAAAGGATGTAAAACTGACCTCCCTGTCAGTAGGTGGCATTTGCTGGGAGAAGCAGGCTGCAGTGTTGTTTTTGGGTCCTGTAACCAGCTCTTGTTCCTCTGGAGAGGCAGTCTAGTGCCTCAAGTGGTGGGTGGGGCCCTGGGACTTTCAGGTGGGTCCTTATTCTCCAACTCAGTGGGTGCAGGTGGGGGAGTGAGGCTGGGTGGAGCTGGGTCAGATGAGCCTACCCTCAAGCACCACAAATGCTGTTAGCAGGGGTCCAAGGTCTGTTCTCTGCTTCTGGGCAAAGCTGCCAGGGACGAGCTGAAATGGCCCCACTCAGCCGAAAAGTCTGCGTGTGGGGTTGGGGCTGTCTGAGACCTGCAGTCTAGAGCAGACATGGCTCCTTTCCACCCTTCCCTATTCCTTGGTTTCTGCTGGGCCTCTGCCAGGAGGCAGGTCCTCAAGGCAGCGGATCTCCCCTGACTGTGATATGAGCTGGGTGGTTCCCTGCCCAGGATCACAGCCTGAGCTGGGAGCATGGCCTTCCGTTGGGAGGAGGGTTGCCCTTTGGGCAAGCTGATCTGCCCCTGAAAGCACACACACCTTAGTAGGCTCATTCACAAATATCCTTTCTATACCCATGGGCAGTGCAATCAAGACCTGGTTGTAAGGGATCTGGTCTGCAGGCCTTTCCCCCGGGCCCCTGATCAATCCCTGACCCCGCCAGGGAGAGGAGTGTTGGTCTCAAGTCACCCATGGGGTGCCCAAGCTGGATGAATGTCTCTCTGCCTCGGGATTTGCCCCGCTCTGCTGTAGTCACCAGGTGAGGAGCGCCGGGAGGGCTGGTGGGTAGCTCACAGTCCAAGTACCCCACAGTCCACTGCAGGGCCCCAAAAGGAAAGGTTCAGTTTCCCGGAGATGCCTCTGGGTAGTGAATAAATTGTCTCTCTCGGCAGCCACGGGGAGGAAAGCAGGGGGAGAATGAGGCAATATGGCGCCTGCCAATCAGCTCAGGTCTGCGGGCCAAGAGGTGCCCCAAGGGAGCTGGGAACCTGGTGCCATGTCTGCAAGAGACTCGAGGCTCACTGGTGGCAGCCATCTCTGAGCTGGTGTCAGCAGGTCTCTCCAGTATCTCAGGAGCCCACCAGCAGTCCAAGATGCAAGAGACGGAAAATTTAACCACTACACCTACCCTTGTGGCTGGTCTTCAAGCCCCTTGGGGTTTAGACCCTGCCGATGCCGTTCTCCTTCCAGTTCTGCTCCGCAACTTCTTCCCACGAAGTCTCCTGTAGGTTCAGGCACCCTTCCTTCCGACCCTCATCCGATCTATGTTTGTCTGCCCTTTGTTTTTTTCTCTTTCATCTAAAATCTGTCTTTCTTGCAGAGACCCTCTGGTTGGCAGTTTTTCTTGTCCACCATCTTCTATGAAATTTGTCTTCAAACTTTCTTGACTGCAGTAGTATTTGAAAGCCACTAGAATGGATCCCAAAAACTCATGGGCATGCTACAATGGAATGTGCTATAAATGGGACTTTTATGAATGTCTCCCAATCTCATCCTTTCACTTAATACTTCTCCTAACTATTTGTATAAACCTTGCTTAATGTGAAAGGAACTTTTCAAAATGAAAATAAAGAAAAAATGTTCCATGGTTGGTGAATGAAGACAGAGTGCTAAACCTGACATGAAGAGAAGTTCAGTCTTCACAAAATCATTGACAAATTTGCAGAAGTTAGGGCTCAGAAACAGAAATTGTAATTATTCATTTATGGGACAGGTTAAGTTTTTTTCCCATTTTTCAAAATATGCATTATCGTAATTAACAAATCTTAGTACATGACTTTTTCCTTTTTACTATAATATTGATTTTATTTTTGTTCTTTTTTTACTAACATTATAATAAATATAAAATTCAATGAAAGAAAACTTCTCCTGCATACATTTTTTTTCTAGCTCTTATTATTTATTTCCGTCCGTGATCAGTAGTCATTGTCACAGAGAAGGGTGTCAAATACACTAGATATGCCTCTGTGTTCACAAGCTCCTGTGTAAAAACAATACACAGTATATGTGCTTTACTTTCCTCTTTCTATATCAGCTCCCTTTGTCTTAAGAAATATTGGAAGCCCATCTGATTTGTGACTTTGCAGGTCCCCTATCTCCCTATTCTATTAATAATTTGGTTTTGTCAGATTTCCCTAACACCTGAGACTTGGCCAACTGGTTCCAGTTCATTTTTTCTACAGAAACAGAAGTGAAAAAATCATGAAAATTCTCTAAATTTTCACATGTTCCTTTCATTTTTTCTGGTCCTTTCTTCAAAGATAATTGAAGATGACTTTGGTTGTTGTTGACCCTGGATGAGAAAGCTGTTTGGTTTCCCGGTGCTGTGTTCTCCTGTGGGTGTCTCTTCCTCTGAGAGACTCAACATGTCAACATGGAATGGTCCACCTTGCACAGGAGGTCAGTGGAGGCTGAAGCTCCCCCTTTTTCTGTCAAAGAATTATCTCTAAGGTGTCTTTAAATTACCATCTCCCCAGTGAATTTTCGAGTCAAATTTATAATCTATGTAGACACAACTTATTAAGACTACCTGTACTGCAAAAAAAAAAAAAAAAAAAATTCACAGGACACCTCTATTTGGTGATGTGCCCTAATTTAAATGTTTCTGAATTTTTGTGGACACCCAATCACAAAACAGCCTCCTGTGCCTCGCATAGCCATGCCTGTTTCTTTGAGGTAGGGACGCAGCCTTCCTGTTTCTCAAAGGCAGGGCTGACTTTAACCCGCCCTTAGGAGGGACTGCCACGTGGCAGGCACTTGGTCATGGTCAGGCCATGGAATCTGTCAGGTCATGGATCCTGGGGAGTGTCTGTTCCTTCCTCCCCATGTTGCCATGGCCTCCCTTTAGCCTTGCTTCAGTTAGGCAGCTGCTGTGCTCCCGTGGGCCCACGAGGACGGCTGTGGGACCCCCAGCCCATCCCTCAGAACCTCGGGTATGACACCTGTGCCTCTACTCTCAGGACTTCGCTCCCATGTCCACAGAAGTGCACGTTTTTGGGGCCACATGTGCACCATCCGGTCACCTGTTTGCTCACTGAGAGCGCAGCTGAGTGTTTTGCGTGGGAGCAAGATCCCCTCTATGCAAGGAGTCCTTCCTAGGCAACAAATTTTTAGAAATATGCCAGGACCTTCTTTGCCCTCCACATGGTGTGCACATGGGGAATTGTAGAAATCTGAACACACCGTGGCATGGGCAGGTCCTGGTGTAGCCTGTCTGCAGCTTCCTAAGCTTTTCCACATCATTTGTTTCTGAGCTTTTCTTTTAAAAAATGTTTTGGAAATCAAATCTTAGCCTCTTGTGCTTTTTCTTTTTATCAAGGAAAGAAGTAGCACCCTAACTTTGTTTTATTTTGCTTTCATAAGCCAAAAACAAATGTTCATTTCCTTTTTCTGTATTTAAATCAGTTAATAAAAATTGTTGGTGGCCCCCACTGTGCACCCAGCTGTGTGCGGACCCCCCTAGCCAGCTGATCCAAGTGCCCACCTGGCAGGCATGGGTCCACCTGGCTGCAGAAGGAAGGCCACTCCCGGCTCCTCTGTGGCCCGTGGCTGCAGCCCAGCCGCCTCCGCTTCACACCTTCTCCTGGCTTGGATTTTTAAGCTATTGCCTACTTCTCAGTGTAACATTGACCTTATTCTCATCACCTTTCACTCAAATCCATGCCCTTACTGTCTGATACCTTTGTGCTATTTCCTGGATTTTTTCGTTCACTGCCTTTCTGACAATTTACACTCATTTCTTGGAAGACTGTGATGCTGATTGTCTGCCGTAGAGCTAGCTCTGAACAAAGTTGACTGCATCAGTTGAAATGGTTGTTTGGAGCAACTTTTCTTTTAGAGATGCACAACTTTTGATATGACACCACATAATACATTTATGCAGGAAAATTGCCTTCCTCACAAGTATGCCTTGAGGACCTTGAATCTGAAATTATGTTTGAGGCGCTCACTAGCTGTGAACTGGTCGTGTGGGGACCCCACTGAGGAAGTCTGGCACAAGCCGGCGGGTGGCATCTCTGTTTGAAGGGGCAGCAGGTGGCCATGGGTCTATCTGGGAAGGACCTTGCTGGAAGAGCCAGAGACAAAACCAAGAAAGACAAAGGTGCTGAAAAGCAGCAACAGGCCTCTCAGAATCTGTGTGGGAGAGTGGGTAAGGTCCATGTCCCAGGACGAGCAAACAGGGAGGGATTTAGTGGGTGAGGACAACTGCCCGGGTGTAGGTGCCCCGACAGAAGAATGCTCCTGGGATCACTCCTAGGTGGACAAAAGCCACTGCTTCACCCATAGTGGGACAGGACAGGGGTGGAATTATGTGCTGTAAGAAATACAATTCTGAACCAATAACAGCTAGTCTAACACAAAATCATCCAACATAAGTGAATGTGCTTTTAAGACCATATAGTCAATATCTTCTTGACCCAGAGGTAAGAATTGTTTTGCCCCAAAACTTTTCCAAAAAAAAAAAAAATTCTCAAGTCCGTGGAAGAAAATAGACTTTAAAAAGAAAAAGTTTTAGAAAAGGAAGCAATAGGGCAATCAAAAAGTAGTTATGACAATCAACATCTTAAAGAGCCCTGATGAGGTAGAGTGGTGAATGTCCCTCTGACTTTCTGGGTGGATGAGCCCAGTCACATGCCGAATCAGCATCCCACTCCCCCCTCAGTTTCTATAAGTTTGTTCGTTTGTTTATTTGTTTGTCATCCTGTTGCATGGGCTAGAGTGCAGTGGTGTCGTCAGGTTTCTATAAGTTTTGAAACTCAAAAGTTAGAAAGCAGAAAACCATGATGCTCCTTGGAAGGAAAAGACAACTTGACATTTTGGAAATTAGCCTGACATGCATCACCTGGGTGGCAAAGATTTGACTTTGACCCAGACGTACGCTTTTTCACCTGATAATGGTGCTTGTCAACTGTCCATATGTGGAAAGAAAACTTCAAATGACGTCTGAAGCTTATATTTATTTATTTGGCAAAAGGAAGCAGGCAAGATTTAAGAGTAAAAAAAATTTTGGACCTTCTCTAGTGACGTCACCTTTTTCTTATTTGATATTTTACGAGATCCTTGTTTTGAAAGTGTGTCTGTTGGCCTAATCCCACTCAGCGAGGTATCACTGTAAGATCACAGTGTGTGTTTCACGGAATACTCGTGGGGCAAACTCTACCGTCCTGCACATCTTTTGGTGCCTGTTGACCAGAAAAAACCAAAGAGAATGTTCTACGTGACGTTTTCTAGGAATATATGGGTCTTAATCAGGTTGATCAGTGCTCTTCCTAACCTCCCCTTCCAGTTTGCAAGCGGGGCGTAATCAGAATTATTTATTCCTTCGGTGGCTTTCTCCACGGCGTCACCTGCTGCTTTCCTGCCCAGGTCTGGTGTGACTTCTCAGTCCTCAGCATAACACACCTTAGGATAGGGCAGGATTTCTCAGAATCTCAATGTTCTGTAAAATATCAGATGGAGAGTTGTTCAAAGAAGAAAGTGCCTTTCTTTGTGTGGCCGTTGGGGGAAATTAGAATGATTAAAATGATCTTGTCTCTTCGCTGTCCTGATGGTTTCCAGCTAAAGGGAGGGAATGAGTTTGCCGCCATCACCTTTCTTTACCAAAACTTGACCACATTGAGATTTGAGGTTGATTTACACAATGCCCCAATTTCTAACCCGTTTTTACTTTGCTTAGCTCCATCAAGCTGAAGATTCTAGAAATGTCAAGTGTTGCCTCACACAGGGCTGTGTGTTCAGCCAAGTTAGTGTTTATGACGTGACCAGGAAAAGCCCCTCCAGCAATAGAAAAACACCCCTCCCCATCACCCAAAGACAGGTTCTGAACCCCCTGAAAATCACTAGGTTTCTAACATAAAAGAGTGAATACCTTTTACAGTAAATTAGAAGCAGCTGAACATCCTCCAAGAACACATATGCTGTCCCATTTATACCAAGAGAGGCCCCAGAATTTTTTTGAGTAGCAACAGCAGCTGTCGTGTAATGCAAACCAAAAGAGACTTTTTTTTTTTTTTTTTTTTGCTATGGTAGCGTTTTAAGCAGGCAATGGGGAATTCTGGGTGGTTTCAAGCCTTTTTTCTCTTTATATAGCATGTCACACTGGGCATGTTTTATCATTGATGCGAATTATTGTATATCTGACTGACAAGACATGCCAGTGCCAACCCTGGCCGCCTCCCTGGCCATGTTGCACATGGGTGCTCTTGCATGCACATTATTTTCCACAGAAGGATACATACCAGAACTAATTAAACAGCCCGTTGGGTTGTATCAGGTGCTAACAGACATTGCAGCTGTCTGACCAGCAAAAATATTGTGGGCTGCCGTAACGGTCATTTGGGTGGGTAAATATGGGGGATCTGATCTCTGTCTTTAGGGGGTCATTTCCCATAGTTGAAGGAAATCACTGGTATTGTTTTTATCTACTGTTTTGGTTCTCTTCTTCTATAATACATTGTCCCCTCCTAATTTTTTCAGTTTTTAAAAACAGCGTTATTAAGGTAAAATTTATCTACCATAAAATTCACCTGTCTAAACTGTATGATTCAATGACTTTTAGTAAATCTACTGAGTTGTGCAGCTGTCATCATAATCTGGTTTTAGAACATTTTCATCACCCCAAGAAGATCCCTGTGCCCCATTTGCAGTTAATTCCTGTTACCAACCCCAACACTGACAAAGTCTTTTTTTTGTCTCTATCAATTTGCCTTTTTAGGACATTTTGTACACATGGAATCATACAGTATGCAGTCTTTCCTGCCTGGCTTCCTTCACCTCACGTGAAGAGTTTGAGATTCAGCCACGCTACAGCATGTATCAGTGTTTCTCTCCTTTTTACTGAATAGTCTGGTCTGTTATCTACTGGAGTTAAGGACTGGTTGCCAATGGGTTGGACGAGTGGTTCTCTACTGGGGCCAGTTGTACTCCTCAGTGGACATGTGGCAGTGTCTGGAGACACTTTTGGTTGTCACACCTAGGGTGGGGCTGCCCCTGGCGTGGAATAGAGTGAGACTGGGAAGCTGCCAAACAGCCTGCCGCACACAGGACAGCCCCAGGGCCAGGAATGATCTGGCCCAAATGTCACAGTGCCAAGGTTGAGAATCTGTGTTAAACTGTACTGAATTCTCACCTACCCCCAGGAGTGCCTGTTTAAAACCAAGTGGTACAAGATATAAACCTTACCTTTGAATGTACTGCATGTCATTGCATTGGGGTTTTGTCTAAATTTTATGTATATTTAAAATACAAACTCTTTTGTGGCATCAATTTTTTTTTTTTTTTTTACCATTTGAGTAAAATCTGTAATCTCCTAACATATTATTCAGTAGTATGTACTGTCCACAAGAGAAAGATGAGGAGAAAAAAAGCACAACTCTTGTCTCCTGGTTGACATCTCAACCAACCTGGTTTTAGCAAAAGACAAATAGCAGGTGCTGTTGGCCAGTGCAGGCCGAGGCCCAGGCCGCTGCAGGGAGAGTTGGGAGGCTAAGAGCAACAGCATTTTGTGACACACATTCAGTCTGTTCAGCAACAAGTCGCACCATAACTTCCGTGGTCCGAGGGCCACGTTCCACACTCTGGTTCTGTTTTGCCAGTGCAGCTCCAGAATTTTAAATCCACTTTGTTATTGTAACCGTGAGGGAATGAAGTTCAGACAGGGCAGAGGTTAAAAGAAAACGGATCTTTAAAAACAAAACTAAAGAAGTTCTTATCAACCAGCTCTGGCACAGCATTGAACCCCCCTGGCAGTAAGACGGAATCAGCCTGAACTTAAATATTTTGCTTTATTTGAGGCCAGGGACCCGCTGACAGCTGGCTTTTTCCCTCTCGGGTGGTTCAGATGCCAGGAGATGGAATTAAATCTCTCAGTTCTTTGAAACTCTGTGAGACGGTGAATTAGAAACAAAGTATTCTGTTTGGAGCTTCATAGGGTAAGAGGAGACTGCTGTGATGGGAGTGGCAAGCTGTACTCGGCAGAGGGTACCTGGGGGAATTTTACAAATAAACAGTGGCCTTGCAGCTGCCCCTGGCGACTTCTCCTCCCTCTGACCCCTCTCTTGCTCTGGTGGGCAGCTTCTCCTCAGCCCTGCCTGGAGGGTGTGCTGGGTGGGACAGGGGGCGTGTTCCTGGCTGCTCTGCTGTGTCCTAGTGTCCCTCGCCACCCCTCTGGTCAACAGCAATAGCAAACCACACCAGAGATATGTGGTAGAAGTAAACTGACAGCAAAACACACACACACAATGCATGCATAGACATAGTGTGTGCACATATGCACATACAAACATGTACACAGTGCATGCATACCCACGGCATGTGCATAGTCACACACACACATATGCAATGCATGCATACACACATATAGTGTGTGCACATACACACATTAATGCATATACATACATAATGCATGCATACAGAGTGTGCACATGCACACATACACACATAGTGCATGCATGCACACACATACACACACAATGAATGCATACATACAATGTGTGTGCATACACACATAATAATACATGCATACACATATACACATACAACATATGCATATATACACAGACATACACACACGGTGCTTGTGTTCACACATAACATGTATGCACATATACACACCAACATACACATACATACACACATTCTTCAGAATTATTGTAGGCACATTGATACATTATTTACTCATCACTGCCAGATCGATACTGTGTCTGTGTTGCAGTTGAGGAAGCTTACTCTCACAGACATTAAATTATTTGCTCAGAGCCACATAGCTAGTAAGTAAACAGAACCTAGATTGAAACTACATTTTCTTCAAATCCAAATCCCAAAGAGAGAGGCAGCACAAAACTAAGTATTGCCTTTACAAAGATGTAACTCCTCACAAGTATTCCAGGCCGGTCACTCTAGCGCTGGTGAACACCATTCACAGATGATTCAACAGGGGCAGTCAATGTCCTACCTGAATTTGAAGCATAGGAGTGTGATAAACTTAATTCTCTCTCCACCTACTTCAAAAAATTAGCATTTTTTTCCTGAAAGTAAAAATGACAAATGTTTATTGCTGAAAGTATATACATATATGAAATATAAAGAAGAAAGAAAAAAATTATCTCACCCCTTACCCTAAAGATAAGCCATCTTATCATCTAGTGAACATTCCTCTTCCTGTCTATATCGTTATCATGGCCACACTGATTCATAATCAAGATCTATTTGGCCTCTATTCTCTTTTCTGGACTCTGAGATTGAAGTCACTGATTTTTTTCAATGTCATTCATTCTTTCAGCAAATATTAACTGACTGCCTACTCTAGGTCATGCCATCTTCTAGGTCCCACTGACACATCAACAGATCGCTGTCCTGGGGGCACCTATGTTCAGTGGGAAGGGACAGAAAGTGACGTATGTTGTTGTAAGGAGGTTAGGTATGACACCTGCACGCAAGTCTAAATGATTTCCTTTTGCAAATAATTTCCCAGAAGTGCCATTGTAGGTCAAAGGTTCTGCATATTTAAATATCCTCCAAGCTATGGGATCAGACTGTTCTTCCTACAACAGAGCGGAACAGCAGATCACAGCTTTCCTCTTAATTTCAATAAATATATAAATAGATGATTGATGTGATAGTGTTAGATGATAGATAGATGATGGGATAGATGATTATGATGAAGATAGATGATAGACAAATGATTGATAGATGATGATGATGATGATGATAGACAGATAATTAAAAAGAGATGTAAGTGAAGCCCCCCCCCACCAGTTTTTTCTAAACTATTCTAGGAATACATGTTTTGATTTTTGGCCCTGGGAGGTAGTAGCGAGAGGGGAAGCGTTCTCAGAAGTATCATCTCTGCCCAGAGTTGATTAGAGGATGAAGCTCAGAACCCCAGGGAGGAAGAGTGGTTACTAGCAGTTGTCACAGTCCTGTCAGGAATGTGTCGGTTTCTCCGTGAGGGTGTCACACTCTGTGCCCCTGGAAATGTTTTCTACCGATGGAGCCCAACTCTCCAGCAGCAGCAACCTCTTGAGTAGAAAGTTGTTACCTTCTACAACTTTCCCCCAGAGCTGTTCCCTGGCAGAGCTTGGCTCGCAGACCTCAGAAACTCCTTTTTCAAGGTGCCCTTCTGCAATCATGACCTCATTCTTAGGTCTTCTTTGGAGACATTTTATTTTGTAAAGAAAATGATTTCAAATACTATTATTTTTAAAATGGGACTCTGGCACTCAGGAAATGTTTATCCCAACTTTGGAGACACACTGCAACCTAGAGTGCAGCCAGGGGAAAGTGACCTCAGCCTAAATGCTGAAGTGCCTTCAGCCGCCCAGGCCCTGCCCAAGCAGGCTCTTCGTGACCAAGGGACAGGGCCTGCTATTCTGTGTTCAGGCACGATCTTTTCTACCAATGAGTACAATACATTTTTTTAATTTTTTAAATTGACAAATAAAAAGCATATTATTTATGATGTACAACATGATGTTTTGAAATACATATACATTGTGGTATAAATTCAAGAGATCTATTGTATAACATGGTGAACATAGGTCCTTAGTTATGAAATGTCTGATTTCAAGTCAAAAGCCTAGTTTATTATGTCTCCAACAAAAAGCAGTACAGTTAATCAAATGACGTGGTCCCAAGTCTGGAAGAAGTGGTAGTTAGTTGATGCAAGGTCTGGTGAATATGGTGGATGACAGTTTCCAAGTCCAGCTTCTGTAGTTTGAGCAGCATTATTTTTTGTGACATATGGTCTTGCAAGAGGATTGGCCTATCTCTGTTGATCAATCTTAGCTGCTGAATCACAAGCATCCTCATCATTTCATCCAACTGGTTGCAGTAGACATCCTCTGTAATCAATTGACCAGGATTCAAGAAGCTGTAGTGGATAATAACCAGCGCTGGACCATCAAGCAGACACCATTAGCATTTTTTGATGATTTTGGTTTGGGACTGTGTTTTGGCACTTCATCTTTATCCAACCATTGTGCCAAATACCAGAGATTGTCAAAAAGAATCCATTTTTCATCACACATCACAATGCGGTGTAGAAATGGTTGATCCTAAATGTCGTGACAACAAAGAAAGGCAAGCTTCAAGACGATTTCTCTTCTGATACTCATTTAATTCATGTGGTACCCATCTACCCAGCTTCTTTACCTTGCCAATTTGTTTCAAATTTTCCTATATTGTTGGAATAGTAACATCAAACTTTGCTGCTAATTCACACATAGGCTGAGATGGATTGTCTTCCACTACAGCTTTCAGCTCATCATTATCCACCTTGATCTCAGATCGCCCACGTGGCTCATTTCCAAGATTAAAATCACCAGAATGGTACTTCTCAAGTGATAGACATATTGCGTGTTCATAAGCCACATCTTTCCCAAACCCTTTGCTGGTATTTCAAGCTGTCTGTGCTGCTTTGTTTCCACAATGGAACTTGTATTCTAAAATAACACGAATTTTTGACTTATCCATCGTTTCACAAAAATTGCTCTAAAAAAATTTTGATAGATAATCACAAGCCAAACTGTGAGTTTGAAAGAATGAGGATGTACCTTTCACAATAAAAATAAGACAAGAAGTGTAAAAGTGAAATGTTGGAGATAGCAACTGTCAAACTTAGTACTTAAGGAAATTGGACATTTCATACTTAATAACCTATACTTGAAAATTGCTAAGAGAGTAGGTTTTAAGTATTCTCAGCTCCAAAAAATAGTTAAGTATATGAGTTAATGCATATGCTAAGTAGCTTGATTTAGCCTCTGCATGATGCACAAAACATTTTGACAACAGTATTTTAACCCTTATCTCATTGTCTTTAGGAAGAAGAGACATTTTTCATGACGCCTGAAAAGAAAGGAGACCCGTCTTATTTCTACTCCATCACAGAGGGCAGGATGACTACTAGATAAAGACGGCACCAGCAGCCTCCTCCTCTGTACCAGCCCCTTTGCCAAGGGTTTTCACATCCTCCAGTTGTCAGGTTGGAGCTGAAATTTCCATCCTCAGACTGTTGGGAAAGTTGCTCAGGGTCACAGAGCAGAAATGGCAGAGCCAGGACTCAAACCAAGCCCTGGTGCTGGCACTGCCCATGTGGTCCTGCCCACCAAAGCCCAGGTCACCTGTGGCTCGCAGCACTTGTGAGGACCTGGCTGAGGCCCCCGAAGAGCTGGTGACAAATGAGTTCTGGATTCTGGGCTCTGGGATGTGAAGGGAGGAGCTCAAGATTTACTAGCCTTCTTTTGAAAAAGAAAAGCAAAATATACAAATCACAATATTGCAAACAACCAGGTTTCCACTATAAGAATTGATAATTTAATATTTTGTCATGTTTGCTTTTTTCTATTACAGTAAACATATAATTTCTATACATTTCAAATATATTGTCTATAACGTTTTAAAAACCAGCAAAAAATCACTGTACGTGGTGATTCACAGATGCTCATGTAAAGGTTAGAAATAGGTGAGGGGATCCTGGAACACAGTTGCAGCAATGGTGGTGTCTGGGGAGGCCAGGGCAGGGTCCAGGGCCGAGGTGAGGGTGGAACAGGCAGCACTTGCCCCAGCTCCCTGTGAAGCTGAGCATATTAGTACCGAACGTATGGCACTGCCCTGTCCCCCAGATGCTTGTGAGAGTCCTTGCAAACCACAGGCAATTATCTGGAAGGTCACCTAACATTAGTCACAGCCTTTCTGTCCTGGGAAGGCACTGGATGTGGAACGCTTAGGCAGAGCCAGAGCCAAAGCTGGTCTCCCCAGCTTCAGCCTCCTTCCCAGAATGTGTGGCTGTCCCTTCAGTATGCCAGGCGTACATGGGCCTCCCACTCCTGCACAGTTGGCCTCTCAGTCTGGCGGCTCATCTCGATTTCTCATGGGAAGCCTGCTGAGCTCCTTGTCGTCCAGGACAGAGCCCCTCATTCCAGAACCTTCCCTGCATCCCCCAGACATATCCCTTGCTGCACCCACGGAACTTCATTCCTGCAGAAGTGATTGAAGCCTTCTTGCATGCCACACATCACACTGTACCTGCGTGGGGTGGGTGAGTGTGTGTGTGTGTTTGTGTGAGCTCCGTGGAGTCAGGGATGGTGTCTTTTTCATCTCGGCACCCCCAGCTTCCACCACAGTGCCTGGCATAATGTTACTGAATGAGCCACTCATCTAGGGAGTATGGTGTTTGGGTGGCTCTAAGCCTGTGTACTACAAATTTTTACATATTGCCTGTCCACTGGGGGTGAGAGATCAGGGTGATACCATTAGCTAATACCTCAGGACGAAACACACATCCAGCGTGAGGGCCATCATTGCCGACAGAGGGTAGAAATCCATATTTCAAATGGCCATTTGAGAATTTCACACGTAGATCTGATCAGTGCTGCATGTGCTCAGTCCGGAAAGGTAGCTGATGGAGCCTATTCTCACTCAGCAGGAAGAGACCAGCTCTGCTGTTTTCCAGTGTGCTTGCTCTTTGGTAGTATTATCTTTCATTCAGTTTCTTTGCTAATAGCTCTTTTGGGGGTTGTTTGCTTAAAACCATAACCCACAAATCCACTGAAGGGGCCACCTACAGTGGGCTGTGGCAGTTGCCAGGAAAGGTTCCTGCCAGCCTTCTGCCCCCGGGGAGGCCTGGCTCGCATCAGGATCCTCCCCGCAGAGCACCTGGCAGCCCCACAGACGGCCCACATGGGCCAAGGCATGACTTAAGTGCATTTTTAATATTTTAGACTAAAATAAGTGGAAACAGATGCTCTGATATATTCTTTTGGAGACTCTTCCCATGCTCTGCCCACCCAGATGTAAGCCCTGAGGGGCTGGGAGCCGCCTTTCCCTGCTGCACCCCTGGAGTAGTGCTTGGCACAAAGCGGGCACTCAACATAAGCTTATTGAACCAGCAAAGGTAAATACGTAACCTTTTCATGAACCCAAGTCTGACACGGTGGCAGGGAATAAATGCCCATGTGGAGTCACTGCCTCATGGTCAGCTGCAGGTCTCAGATGTCTTCTCCAAACCAGAACTTTCTATAGGATGGAAGGGCCTCTCCCCAGGCTCCCTGGCATGCTGCGCCCATCGAGTTTGGACAACTTCCCTGTAGAGTAACAGAAGGGATTATGGAGTGACCAGGATCCAGTTGGGGTCTTCAGATATGCAAAGAGCTCACTAAAAATGAATTTTGACTATAGCTTCCCCAATAGGGGAAAGACATAGAAGCAGTAGTAGCAACCACAGCTGTAGTACCAGGAGTAGCAATAGCAGCAGTAATTGTAACAGTAGCAGCAGTAGTAGTATAGTGGTAGTAGCAGTAGCAGCCACCCTTTATTGAGTACCTCCTGTGTGGCAAATGCTGTACTAGGTATTATGTCATTTAACCTTAAAACCAACCCTGCTGAAAACCCGTAATGGCCGCAGTCCCCCTAAATGCGTCAGAGCTTCTCCACTGGCCACACAGGCAGCGCCCTGCTCAGCCCTCCTCCTGCCACGTGCCCCACCAACTCCAGCCAGCATTCTTCTTTCACTTCCTCAAAGGTGCTGTGCCCTCTCCCCTTTGCACTTTCCACCCCAACCCCACGAGCCTCTCTCCTCTCCCCCTGTGGCCTGAGCGTAAGCCATCCCTAGGGTGGAAGCGTCTCCACCTCGAACATGGTGGTTAACCCTTCATCTCCTCCATGTGTGCAGCAGAGCAGAAGACGTGCTGGAGAAAGAAGGGAATGTAGTAACAGACCTGCCCTGGAGTGAAACAAGTGGTCATGCTTCCACGTCGATATAAAACTTGCAAACCTGTAAGAGGAGGACGTTGCTCTGCCCTGCGCACCACTCGCCGAGGTGTCGCTGTGGGCCAAGGGAGAACAGGCGCCGAGCAAGGACGTGCGGAGTGTGGGGCTTGTCCCCAGGGCGCCCAGGGCTGAGGGCTGAAAGGCCGGAGGGACTGCGCCCGGGGCAAGTGCCCTCAGTGTTAGGCAGGGTGGAAACGGAACTCTGCAGCTCTGTCTCTAAACTCTGCTTCTTTTTAACTACCATGGCATCTCCCACAGGTGCAGCAAACTCAGTGGGCTTCCTCATTCTCATGTTCCAAAGTGAGTCAGGACCAGGACTGACATTTAATAGCTTTGTGAGATCCTGGTGCCCTCCCTGTGAAGCACAGGACTATTCTTTACATTTGATGACCACATTTCATGAATCTTTGTGACTCCACACAGTGAACTGCCTCATTTTAACAAAGCAATAACAACAAGTGGAGAGACTATTCTGGCCTACTTTATGTCATTCAGACTGTATTTTTGAGACCTTCAATTAGTTAGAATGTTTTGCTGACGGTAACAATAACCAAATGCATTTTTCGAGTGCTTTATGCTAGAAGAGTTGAGTGGCACTAGTGGCAGCTCTGGTGCCTCTCACCTTGCTGCTCAGAGTCAGTCCTGCTCCGAGAGTTCCCCACCTGGCACTCAAGTGTCTCTCTAAAAACTTGATGTGTGTGCGCCATGCATTTTCCAGAGTGCCTGTCAGTATGCACATCACACACCACGTGTGATGAAGCAGCACTGTGATGAAGGGCTGTCCTACGGCATGCCCCTGTCTCCTGGCTGATGGCAGCTGCATTCAGCTCTGCAGAGTGCCTTTTGCTCTCCTGGATCCTATTTCCTTAAGAACTATTTTTTAGAAAAATTAGGTTTCAGGCTCCCTAAAAATTAGGTTTCAGGCTGGCAGAAGCTGGAATTGCTTCAAAGACACCATTCCTTCTTTGGCCACTTACCAGAAATCTTTCTGCCAAGTTATAAGGAGCCCCTGAAGGAGACAGGAGTGACTGAACCCAGCGCATCCCACTAGAACACGGCGAGCTTCTAGGCTGCTGCATGGGCTGCTCTGGGCGTGTGGACGCCTGCCGCCAGACAAGCCGGCTCCCTGCTCGCTTGGGGCCAACATCTCCATTTGGTTGTGATGCAGTTGATTGCGAAGCGTATTAAAAAAATGTGGGGATGGATTTCATGGAGAAGTGGTTAAGTACAGGGCTGGAGCAGGGAAAATACCAGATGAGCGTCAGACATCTGTGAGGCCAGAAAATAAGGAAGTACTTGAAAAAGAAAGGACGTGTCAAGGTACCACAAGATCCAATGCAAAGGAGCTCCCAGTGGCCCAAACTGGAACAATTTGAGCAACAAAAAATAATGAGAACATTGGATTCTAACTCACAGAATAAAATAAATATCCATGAGTCCATATTGATGTAAATAAATAATTGAATAAATAAATAAATGGCAGAGAAGGGACAGTTCTTCCTTATAGAAGAATTCAAGTTATCAGATGGGGAGGGAATTAGGAAAATACAAATCCACCAATAGGCAAACATTGCAGCAGTAATTGTTGCCGGCAAGACACACTGGTGGATTTTAGTATCCACTAGGCAAAGCTTTGAGGAGAAACAGGATGTTTGCATAGTCTCAGTTTACCTCTCCCAAGAGAGCGATCAGTTAGAAAGAGAAAGGCAGCAACCGTGCAGTGGAGAAACCCTACAAAGGGTCAAGGGTAAGAGCCCCACTCGTAGGACCAATTGACGTCACATCCCCCGACAGGAGGCAATGAGGAGGACATATGTCACTTTGTTGGGATTCGTGCCAAAAAGGCACTAACCTCCATGTAGCTAGAGTAAGCCACGGATAAACCCGAAGGGAGAGATATTCTACAGAGGAACTGGCTGGGACTTTACTAGTAGTAAAGTGTCGAGGTCACGAAAGACAAGGAAAGACTGAGGCGCCATCAGAGGAACCAGTAACAAACTTCCAGTGACCTGTTCTTCTACAAAGCACCATGGCAGGAGCTGGCTAAGCCCTGTCAGGGGCCGAGTGTGGAATGGAAAGCTTGGGACTCAAGTACGACGTGTCTCTGCAGTCGCCATCAGGAAAAAGGGAAGTGGAGAGGGAAAAGGCATTGGATTTTGGCCAATGTAGATAAATAATTAGGATAGCATAGACTCAAATGGCTTATTTTTTTTAAATATCAAGTTTTTAAAAATTAGCCGTATTTGAAAAACCGTCTAAATGCTTTACTTCGTTTTGTCTGTCAGGTAGCTGGCTTTGTGCATAGTACTATTTTACATCATGTGAAAAATAATCAAGAAACAGAAAAATGTGATCCTTGCCCTTAGAACTTACTAGGGAGAAATGAGATATACAAGAGAATTACATAAATCGAAGATTCAGAAGCATGCTCATCAAAGCAAAGGGAGCCCTGACACACTGTTGGCCAGAAGGTAAATTGGTACAGCCATTATAGAAAATGATGTGGAATTTCCTCAAAAAATTAAAAATAGAACTACCATATGATCCAGCAATCCCACTACTGTGTTTATGTCCAAAGGAATTAAATCAGTATATTGAAAAGGTATCTGCACTCTCATTTTCATTGCAATATTAACCACAATAGCCAAATATAAAATCAACCTAAGGGTCCATTAACAGATGAATGGGTAAAAAATATAATGTGGTCCATATACACAGTGGAATACTATTCAGCCTTTAAAAAGAAGAAAATCCTGTCATCTGTGACAATGTGATGAACTCGGCCAACTGTGCTAAATGAAATAAGCCCTGGGAACCTGTGGCCTTCTGATTTCAAGATTGTTCTTTTTTAAGCACCAAGAGAGGCAAGAAAAGCTTCATCTTTCTCTGTTGCACCCCTTTTAATAAAAGGATTTGTTCTGTAAAATTTGGATTCAGTCAAAAGGCTACACTTAAGGGCCTAGAAGGCTGCAAGTAGGCTTAAGGACTCAGGTTCCCCGCCCCTTAGACTCTAAGGATACAAAATTTCAGTTAGGAGAAATAAATCCAAGAGATCTATTGTATAACCTGGCAACTATAGTCAATAAAAACAAACTGTATACTTGAAAATTGCGACAAGAGTGTATTTTGAGTGTTCTCAGCACAAAAAAATAAGTATGTGAGGTAATGCATACATTAAGTAACTTGATTTAGCCATTCCACAATGTATAACTATATCAAAACATATTGTACACCATAAATACATACAATTTCTGTCAATTAAAATAAATAAATAGATAAAAAGAAAGATTATCTAACCAAAGTAAGTAGCTGGGATAACCATATTATGCTGTTTTTAGATACTAATTACATTGCAGAAAAATATTTTAGTTTGGTTAGAAAATATCTTTTTAAAATGCCCATAGATATTCATACATATTTGGAGTTATAACTGGGGGCAGCCCATTCAAAGTGAATGGGTCAGACAGGACCATCCAGGAAGAGGAAGCTGTGGTTGAATTAGGGCTGGATGGTAGGAGGCATGCCTGTTTCTGCTAAAGACAGAGCACTTGAATCATTAGGAGATGGTGTGAAAGTAAGAGGTAGCAATGAGGTTTTGTTTGTTTTCAATTTTGGTTGAAGAGGGCAGCTAGCCACTAGGCCCAGGGTTAGGATAACAATTGATGTCCTGAAGATAAAGATCTTTCTGGTATTTGGTCAGATAATCGGTGTTGATTCAACAGCATTGTGAGACCTAGAGATTCTGAGAAGGAGAAAAGGAGTTCATTCAGTTAGACACCCAACAGGTCATGAAGACGTCCCAGAAGACCACACTACACGGGATGTCACAGAAAAGGAGGGGGCTGTCACTTTGGCTGAGGGCTGAGAGGCCCAGAGGCTCAGAAAAGGGATGAGGCCATTGGATTTTTGCCAGAAAAAATGTCACTGGTGGTTTTGGTAGAAGTAGTTCCTCCAAGGTAAAGACCAAAGAACTCGAGCTACGCAACTGAAAATTTATTGAGGGCAGGAACCGCGCCCTAATTTATCTTTGTATTTCCCCAAACACCTAGCTCAGAACATCTGTTTGAATTTTGACAGTGGGGTCATGTTTCTCTGCTTGATGAAAGACAGATTTCAAGCAATTCAGAAAAAGGCATTAATGTGAAAATAAGAGTAACTGGCATCAATGACTTATTTAAGGAATACATTTTACAATAAGGAGGAGGAGAATGGAAGACTGGCACAGAGTGAAGGACTGAGTAAGAGTCCTAGGTTTTGGCATAATTCAATGTGATAAGTTGATGTTAATGTGTGTTAATTTTCTGTTCTTGAGAAGCTATCTTTTGATAATAATATATGTTTATTCCCCCCCGAAAGTGTAAAATTCAGGGGAAAATGGAGATAAAAACAATTTATATCAATAGCATGTGACACCACACCACCACCACCACCTATGTTGGTAACACTTTGGGGATTTCCCTAAGTCCTGCACAGTTTTCTCAGAGTTAAGATCCTATCATGCATGCAGTTTTGCATCTGCTTTCTTCCCTTGATCTCATATCTTAAGCATTTTCCCCAAATTAACAAAAATTTTCATAGTTTTCCAACAGTGCAGATGTGCTAAAGTGTATTTAATTGTTCCCCCATGTTGAGATATTTAAATTATTTCTAAGTTTTGCAGTAGCCAGCTCTGAGATGGACATCCCGGAGCATCTGTTGCTCTCCGGAAGGAATGTGTGCATTCCAGCTGCACATGTTGTCTTGTGTGTTCTCATTCAAATGAGTGTGAATTTGCTTTCTCTTTTAATGACCATTCACTCACGTATTCATTTATTTTAAAAACAAGTTATTTGGGCATCTAATATGTGAGGGGACTGTTCTAGTGCTGGTGTTGCCAGCGAACAAAGGAGGCAAAGCCCTGGCTGCCTGGCTTCGCAGACAGACCACACCAAGCGCCGACAGAGCTGGATGCGACTGAGACGTGCCTGGGGACAATGAGGGCGCCTGCCTCCTGTGCGTGCTGGGGCACCAAGTGCCCCCCACAGCGTGGCCTTGGAGGGAGGCGTGGGGCCGGTGGCCTTTGGAGCAGGGGCTATTGATACGGCTGAACGTGTCTCCAATATTAATCACACTGGGCTCACTCGTAATGAGACACGTGGCCGGGCTGTCAATGCAGCTTCTGCCTCAAAGCCAGCTTGGAGGAAGAGCGCTCCAGCTGTGGCTGCGCTCCAGGACCGTCCGCATTGTGGCCTCCGCGGCCTGCTGGCCTAACGCGGTCACTGCCCTTGCCCGGGACAGGCGCAGACCCCTGGCTCTGCGCGTGCCCAGGCCTCCAGGGAAGTGGCCTCGCGGTTCCCACGCAGGGAGCCACCAGAGCCTTGCTGAAGAAAACCTGCTTGGAGGGAAGTGATCAGTGTCCTCGGTCAGAGGAAACCTAGTTCCTTCTGACCTCCGCCTGGCCCCGGCCGAGGAGCAGCCTGCTCTCAGCTGCACGGCCACTGCGCCGCTCACGGCCTCCTCCTGTCTGCCGAGGCTCCTCCATCGCACACCCAGGCGGCGTCCACCTACCTAACCTGCCTGGGAAGTGAACTTCATCTGCTTTCTACAGGACCAAGTGTCCCTCAAGCCCTGCAAGCACGGTTCCCCAATCAGACTTCCTACTCCCGTCCTAAACTCCACTCCTCCCGCGCGGTTTTCTGGCCCTGGTGATGGCACGGAGTCCCTGGGGCTCAGTATCCCTGGGGTCTCGCCTCCGCTTGCTGGAGCCTAGCACGCTCCTTTTTGGTGCCCTCCATTCCCCCAGGGTGACCCCTGGCCCAGCAACACCCTGTCCTTCTGCAGGAGCTCTTTTGCACCTCCAGTCCTGCCTGCCCCCTGCCCCACTCGGCAAACTTGCCTTCCTAAAACTTGGTTGGGTTGTGTCACTTCCTACTGCAAAACTTCTAATGTGCCTCCTTTGGCCTCCTTTTCCTCCAGCTGTGTAACAACAAAGTGAACACAAAGTGTGTGATCCTCAGACCCCGTGAATCAAAATCCCAGGCTGTGTGATGGAAATACAGATTACTGGGTCCACTGTCTGAATCTAAATCTCTGTGCTGAGGCCCCCAACTGACTCTGATACCTGGCGATGTTGAAGAACCGATGCCCTGCCAGTTGAGTGCAAATTCCATAGTTGATTCTGAGGCTGCCCACCGCCTTCTCTAATGGATTTCAAGCCTTCCCTCTGGCCCCTTTGCCTTGAGTCCCCAGCCCCAGCCCAGACTCCTTGCCCTTCTGCTGACATCCTGCCATCACATGTCAGGACTATGGCCATGCTGGTCTATTAGTCTAGAATGTTCTTCCCATTCTTCAACTGTATTGCAATCTTGTGACTTCGAGGTTCAAGCCAAATGCCATCTTCTTGATGATGATTTTGTTAGCTCCCTCAATCACCCCCTCCAGCTTTCCATTTTGTCATCATATTTTATTCTATTTTGTACTTCCCCCACTGGGTAACACTTTCAGATGGTGAGTTGGCTTGTGCCCGTGCCAGGCCAAGGGACTGTCCCCTTCATTGTGGCTCCTGTCTTGGCTGTCCTTGTGGACTTTACTCCAAGCCTCACAAAAGTTACTGAGTTGAATCAATCACACAACCTCAGGCTTTGTTCAGACTCAGGCTATCTTTCTACCTTGAAACCGTTGCATGAGAAATGTTGCCAATTTCAGGACCCTGCTTTTGCAAGCTCCTCCCTCCACCAGGAGGGAGGGAGGATTTGCTGCAGAATGTCTCAGTGTCTCACAGAGAGAGGGTCTGAGCCCCATACAAGTGAGGGAACCCCTCTGGAGGAGGGACTCAGAAAAATGCAGAGACATGCTCACTGGCATGTGGGGAGGACAGCACAGGACACTATTCAGGAGGGAAGGAGGCCTGGTGGGGGAGCAGGATGAACAGTGCCGCTCACACCTGCAATGTGGCTGCTGCGGACACTTCTCTGGTCATGTGATGGGTTCACAGTTCCTAGAAAAGTAAAGTACCTCCTGGGCTCATACTGTGGCATGTTGGGACAGCTTCCTCCACAGAAAAACTGGAAAAATCAATAGAAATCTCCCCCAGACAGTCAGAAAGAGTCTCTGTAGTTCTAATGTGTTTGCCTCAGTCCTGAGGATACAGCTGTGCAGGGGACATCAGCAGGGGCCTTCAGGCCTTGCCACCAAAGACTGGGGAAGTGATGGGTGCCACGCTGCTGCTGAGGACAGTGTCACCATTGACTGAGGTCTGAGAGCTCAGTGTTTCAAAAATAGACTTTCATTCTGAAAATTATTTGATAGACTAAGGCAAAAAAGAAAAAAACCAATACCCACTAAATCTACACTCATCCACTGGATGTTTTAACATGGGTATCAAAATGAACACATCCAGGGGCTTACTTTTGCTGATAGAACTTGAACTTTATTTTCGAGAGGAAGAAACTGAAGGAATTGGGAAATTTCTATGAAAAAAAGTAGATTTATAATTTATAAAGGTAGAGGCAGAGGGGAAGAATGTATTAGGGGCCTTTTATTACAAACACAATAAAGAGAAGCCAGGGAAGAGTACAAACTTACCCCAGAAAAGGAGGGTATGCGATTTATGAAATGAAAAGTTCGTGTAAAACACAAATTGGCAACATTCAACATTTTAAACTTTCCCGAAGTTCTATGCAGTTTACCCTTGACCAACATGCCCAAGTACAACCTAGAAGAGTTCATTTATGAAACTGTGACTATATCATTAGAGACTATAGTGACACATTGATTGTTCAAGATAAAGCAAAATACGTCTTCCAAAGAAGCTTAATTCAGATGTTCACAGCATAGCCTCACAGCATAGCCTCTCTGAGGGCCTGTCTTTGATATAAGTTGGTTCCTTTTACGCTTAACAGATGATATCACATAAAAACAGAAGATACATTCAATGAGCAGAAGCAGCCGCGGCCATGGGTTTATTCTAAATGTCCTGCCTACTGGTTTTTTTATTTTTTTATTATTATTATTTTTTTTACATTCAAATGAAACATATTTTTAATAACATCACTTTTGGGGGCTTTGCATTTATTCCATCAATGCTGCCATTATTTTTGTCTGCCTACTGGTTTTGAATGATGATTTTGCAAAGAGTTGAAAGAAAAAGCACAACATTCAGAAGGGAAAGGGAATTTCTGAAGGGAGTTTCAGAACAGATGTCAGTCCGCACTGGATGAGGGCACTGTTCAGTTCAGTAACTGGCGAGGGCCTCCGGGGACGGGGCACCTGTGGAGGCTGCAGAGCATGAAAACACAGGTGGGACTCAACTCTTCCCAGTGGAGGCTCCCAGGGTGGCAGGGGAAGGCCCCACAACACAAAGGGGCTGAGAAGGGACGGAGGAAGAGGATAGCCAAGGTGGCCACAAGCTTAGCAAAAGAAAGCTCACATCTTGCTGGAAGTCTCAGGAAGTTTCTGGGCAGAATTGTCCTCTTAAAACCCTCTGCTGTCATTCTCTGGCACTGTCTGATATGCCTTATGAAAACAACTTGCAATAACATACACCTTTGAAGAATGCCAAAACATTTTGATGATGCCCACACTGTCCCTGTGAGTTGGACACCCCTCACAGGACGAGTGTCCATCCCTGTGGAGCCATGAGTCCAGATGCTTGTCTTACCACTCTGCTTATAGAATCCAGAACGTATGAGATGAAATGGCCAGCGGCCCCCAAAGCTGAACTCTTTTTGAGCACGTGGGGCTCCCTGCAATGGGTGCCTTAAAGGTGACAGAATAAGCAACATGTGGTGTCCCTAGTTCTTCCCTTATTCACTTGTTGGGCCATCCTGACAAGCTCTAGGCAGCAGCAGGACCCTCCCCTAGGACAGGAGCAGAGGAAGGGAGGGGAGCTGCCCAGACAAGTGCGTGTCCTGCCCCAGTCTTCTCCGTGAGGAGGCAGGTGTGGGGAGAGGCAAATGGGGCAAAGGCACGGGCCAGTGTGTCCCATCAGGAGGAAGCAAGGGAGAAAGCTGGAGGTCCCCAAATCCAAGGCCACCACTGAGGCTGCACTGCCCAGAGACACAACTGGCCACGTCTGCCTAGCTTTGCTTCCCAGGACCAACCTGAGCAGGACGGGGAGCAAGCAGAGGTGGACGGAGGGACATCCTGGGTGCGGTCAGGCAGAGATGCTGGATGAGAAGTCAGAGGCTTGGGACACCAGCAAGGCTCCTGGCCAGGCCTGTCCTGGCTCCCCAGCTCCCTCTGTTGACATCTGGCCACTCCAAGTGACCTTCCATCTCAATGTGTTGATCTCTAAAATGGATCATAATGCCTGCCTTGCTTCCCTACCAGGGCACAGTGGAAAATTATTGAGGGAACTACCGACAAATGTATCATACAACCCTGCTGAAGTATCAGAGATGAGGCCAGCATGGCTAGCAGGCTGCCTAGGAGATACAGTGCCACCCAGGACATGGGAAGGGCAGGGAGTCTCATTGCAACAGAGCACATATGTCTGCAGAGTGGACCGGCCTTCTATATCAGACGGGACAGGCCTTGAGTCACCATGTCCCAAGAAACGTCTGGGCCACTGCCATGCCACACTGCCCTTGGAAGCCCCCCGGATAAACACAGAAAGCTCTGGGAGGCCAGCCCTTAACTCAAGCTGAGATGCCCTACATGGGGATCCCATGTCAGACTCCCAAAGGCGTCCATTTCCATAGATGCTGGTGGCTCTGCAGAACAACTGGAAGACACACATCTGAGTTCCTGGCCAAATAGAACTGCCGTCTGGCATGGCCTCAAGCTCCTAAAATAGGAAAAAATCAGCTCATTCATAAACAGGAGTCTTAGAATATTAAAAAGTTGTGTTCAGATTTTTTTTAAAAGCTACACATATGTGGAGAGAAGCTGAAAGAGGACTTTCTAAGCATCACCTAATATTGATTGCTAAAATCAGTTCATACACTTAAAGCACTTGAACCATTGTGTTCCAGAGGCTGTTCTCACACCTATTATAAAAAGCATGGGGCAAAGGAGGACTCAACAGCTCCCACTCTAAAGCGCCCTCCTGAGTTCTCCCCAAGCTGCCAGAGGGACAACTCCAGAACCCAGAGTGACCCTGAGAACCTGACCTGTTTGCCATTGCCTGGGTCCCTCTAGCTGGACAGACTGCTCCCCCACCCTGCCTTGCCTGGAGAAGCCTGATCAAAGTTCTGCTCAAATATCACTGCTCACCTTGCATCTTTCTTGCAAACTCCCACCTGCCTCATCACATCATGCTTGCTTCTGCTTGGTTGTGCCCAGCAACAACTGGGGTCCTTTCCTGCCCTTTTCTCACTGAGAAGTACAATGATCCCCTGTGAGGCTAATCCCTCCACTCGCCTGGGAGGCACTGCCTAATGCAATGGTTAAAAGAAACAAGTGGACAAATCACATAGATAAGACACTGAGCCCCAAGGAGATATGCCCTGCACGAGGTCCCTGCAGCAGATGGTGGAAGGCTCGGCCCAAGTGGCACCTTGCAGGATTTATTCCTTCGGCTGCTGGGAATCTCTAGGAGCTCTGGGCTTCCCAGGTTCCCCTGAACTCTCCCCGCTTCCTCCTAAGAGCTGTGCTCCCCCTGATTGGAAACAATACAGAGTCTTCTCTCCTGCAAGGCAGCATGCCTTCCCACTGCCAAGATCAGGCTGGCTGGGGGTGTGCTGGGCATGCTAAGGAGGAAAGGGGCTGTGCCCTGAAAGAACAGCAGCACCTTCCTCGAGATGCCAGCAGGAGCTGGGAGAGCACTTGTGGACTGGGCTCTGAGGGAGTACAGATTCAAATTAAGAGAAAGAGGCTCCCTCTGTGGTCACACTCCCAGGACACTCCCCTGAACACCCAACAAGGCCCCTGGGAGATGTTAGAGACACACAGCTGGGAAGACTCGCAGAGTATGAGACAGTGATGGCCTACACCCAGCCAGGCAGAAGGGCCACCACCAGGAAACCTTCACATTGCACTTGTCCTCTGTAGGACCAAGGGTCAGGGAGCCAAGGAGGGGCAGGGGAGAAGGAGGAGCCACCCCACTTACCATCGCTCCTGGTGAGCACTTGGGGAACTCCCACTTTCCTTCTCTGCAAATCTGGGAGACATGGGATGGATGCCACTGGACTCTAAGCTGTGGCAGGCTTCTGGGAGGCTCCTTGAGCCTGGTCCAGCAGGGCAAAGGTGCCATCTCGAGCTGGGTCACCAGGAGATGTGGGGCTGCTGTTACACAGTGGGGCAGGACCCACGCCACCTACTTGGGCACCTCTTGGTCCTACTTGTGCAATGTTGATGGCATATGGAAAGCAGGGGTGCAGCAGAGATGCTGGCGAAAGGTGATAGGGTGTGGCAAATAGAGAGGGAGGCACTTGATGAGTTTCAGTTGTGGCCCTAGGACCAGCAACAGTGGCTGGGGCTGGAATCTGCCCAACTCACCTTCATTTTGTAAGTTTTTTCCAGATCAGGGTTACCAGATAGACATTTCAATTTCAGATAAACAACAAATGGTTTCTTCAGTATAAATATGTTCCCATTACTGTATGGAACATACTTACACTAAAGGAAATTATTCAATGTTTATCAGAAATTCACATTTAACTGGGAGTTTTGCATTTTCATATGCTAAAACTGGTGACACAACCCCAGGGATGGGGGCCTGCAGGCGGCCTGGAGGAGCTGCCTGCAGGAGCTAGAAGAGGAAGAGGGTTTAAGCAGAGTACATTGCAGACTGTGGTGGGTGCCGTCCCTCACTGCTCTGATTCCCACTTGGGAGGGAATGATTTCTTCCCTCAGTGTTGGGACTGCTCCTGGGGGATGTTCTCAGCAGGCAGCCTCTGTGGGAATTGCTTCAGCTGGAGAAAACTACCTTGTCCGGCTCACACCTCCTTCCAGGGGCAGCCTGACACAGTAAGTGGTCAGTGCAGGTGTGGCAGGGCCCTATCCCCTCACCCCAACTTGCAGCAGGCTCATCCCAGCTCCAGAGCTCCCTGCAGCATCAACTGAAGTCTTCTTGGTACAGCCTTGTATCTCAGGTCCTCTCTCAGCAGTGCTGCTTGCTTCCTGCCAAGAACGCTCCCTAGCAATGCAAGCTAACCTCCCTCTCAGAGTCTGCCCCTGCCCCCATTAGCAGGTGAAGGAGGACTACGGTCCCACTGTGTTCTTGTCACCAAAAGTGTGAGAGGCAAGACCTGAGAGGCAAGATATGTTTAGAGCTTATTACTATGAGCTACTTAGCACCTTTAGATGTTATGGTTCAAAGATGAGCAAAAGACAGCTCTATGTTTCCAAATACCCACTGGATAAATACTCAACCAAGACGTTGAGACGTGGTCGCAAACTTCACTTGTCTAGTCCCTTGTAAACCTGCTCCTCTTAACCTCCTTACTTAGGTTCTTAGTAATATAGTAGTCCCCTTATCCTCAGGGAATATGTTCCAAGACCCCTAGTTGATGCCTGAAACCACAGATAGTACTGAACCCTATATACACTATGTTTTTCCCTATACATATATACCTGTGATAAAGTTTAATTTATAAATTAGACACAGTAAGAGATTAACAATAACTAAAAATAAAATAGAACAATTATAGCAATATACTGTCATAAAAGTTATGTAAACGTGGTCTCTTTCTACTTTCTTGGCTACTAAGTGACTAGCAGGTGGGTAGCACACACATGTGGGTATAGTGGACAAAAGGATGATTCACTGGGTGGACAAAGTGGGATGATGTGAGATTCATTACGCTACTCAGAACAGCGGGCAATTTAAAACATGAATTATTTATTTCTAGAATTTTCCATTTAATATTTTCAGACCACAATTGACCTCAGGTAAATAAAATTGAGGATACAAGGGACTACTATATCATTCCCCTGAGCCTGGAAACTCTCTCATAATCTTTGACTCCCACCTCGCCACCCTGTGTCCACCCAGCCTCTCTGGTGTCCTTGTCCATCAGCCCATGTGCCTCTCCCCTGGGTCCCCCATGACTCCTGGCCTACGTTCTCTCTCCTACCACACCCATGCTATGGCTGGGACAATTCCTCCTGTACATAGTTCTTATCTTGTTATGGGGATACATGAGTTGTGGTGATGTGACTCACCGCCAAAATATAGCGCATGGTAACTCTTCTCTTGACAAAGTACCCAGGGACGCTCCAGACCGATGCTGCTTTGTCAGCCTGAGTGCTCAGATTGATGATGACCTGCTGTGGATATCTCGTGTGAGCAAGAAGCAACCCTCATCCCTCAAATCTCAGAGGGATCTTGTTACCACAGCATAATCGAACATGTGTGAAAAGTATGGTACACTGTTTCACAATTTTAGCTGAAATAACAGTTGATGAACTGAATAACCCAACATTATGTACTACTACAAATGGATGGAATTAGACAAAGCCACTTGCCTTCACCTATTGCTTCAGTTTTCAGAAAATTGCCCAAACTTATTGCAAACCATTTGCATTTTTGTTGGCTTGATGAAGGGAGTTGGCAGGATAAAGTGGTCCCTTGTTTAAAGCCATGTCACTACTTCTGTAGAGAACATAACAAGTCAGAGAGAAGGGAAGTGTTTCCAGGAGACTTCTTAGAATGCTGGCAAGAAGAGAAAACAAAAAGGGAAGAGCTGTTTACAAACACAGGGAAAGGAGACAATGTTGTCAAAGCTTCATAGCTTTGACTTTGTGACTTATTATATAATCTATTAAAATGACAAGCCCCATTTCCTATAAGCCTGAAGGTGGGTTATACTCAGTGCCTAGGAAAAAGCCATGCATATGAACTCTGTGCCCTAACAGAGCTCACAAGCTGGTCCTGAACGGCCTGTGTTCTGGCAACATGTAATGCTGTGGCTCTGCACACTCTTTCATTGAAGAAACTCAGAGTATTTTGCAAATTAAATTAGGAAAATGTATACAGCCCCATATGAAAAAAAAATCCAGGTTAATGCTTCATATTGGTATTACCAAAGAATTTATCACTTTACAAAGAATGTTCAACTCAATTCTTTTAAACTGGATGTGCAGTGAGGTCATTTAACATATAATTTCCTTTGCAGAGTGTTCCATCCCAACTCCTCTCCTGTATAAGTAGCTTATGAGGTTAGGTTGTTTTCTACAGAGGATTAAATATTGAAGAGGGATGTCTGAGAAGCAGCACCAGTTTCCTCCCATTTCCTCAAAGTGAACACAGCTTTGTGAAGAATGAAGTGGAGACCAGTGGTTAGGTTGGTTGCTTTAAAAAAATGCAGCTTTTCTTACTCTGATTCACCATAAACAAAAGGGTCCGTTAGCAGCCACTAATCTTGTAAGTTGTAGCAGAAAGAAGAAAACAATCACCTAGGGTTGGAAGAGGGTTTGGTGGTCACTGCTGTCAACCTCCACTTTGTAGGTAGGAGAATGAGACCAGGGAAGACTGTGTCCTAGCCAAACTGATTCAACCAGAGAATGCCAGAGTTGGAATGAAAATGCCACCTCCTGACTGACAGCCTGCACTCAGAGGCTGATTCTGAAATATTCACACAATAGGCAGCTAAATACCTGTGTACAAGGAGAAAGGACAGTTCCTCAGAGCTCTGTCCTTGGGCAAGCCCCTGGGATCTCAATGGACTTCTTGACTCTCTTTCCTTATTTTCACAATTGGGTTGCATGCTGTCTGCCTTGCCTCCAAGGCAGATTTGTATAGAGAGTGGATGGATATAAAGTCTGTGAACTTCTCTAAGGGTTTGAGGTCAGTATAACTGATAATAGTGCCAATTGCTGAGCACTAGGATGCTCTGGGCACTGTGCTAAGCGCCATTTCATTCTTACAGCACTGCTAGGAGGCAGGGCCACCATCATCCTCACTGTGCATGGGAAGTTAAGACTGGTTAAATCACTCACCCAAAACCTCACAGGTTTGAACCAGGCCCAGCTGACCCTCAAACTGGAGCATTTATTTGATCAATAATACCACCTCCCTTCCATGCATGTCACAGTCAATGGTAATAATTAGATTTGCAAATACATATAGCCAAAGAGCCCTGAAGGTGATATTTATCTTATATGAACTACATCAAAATAACATAACATTTTAGTATTTTCCTGATTTTTCAGTAATTAAAAATGATTGCCTTTAAATTTTTCCATGGATATAGTTGCATTGTTTCTAACAAAGTGTAGTCCCCCTCATTTTAAAGAATGAATTAGTGAGAAAATAGTGTTATCCAAAATAAGATTTCAATAATCTATTTTGTTTGTGTGTAGTATGGGTTTTTCTAAAATATTTTTATTATATGTGAATGTGTAATTTTAAAAGGTTGATTTTTAAAATATTGAATTTAGATATATTCAGCTTTTTTTACAGTCTCTTTATGATAAATGTGAATTGGAAATTAAAATACTCCATTCAGATTGGGCTCCATCTACAACAGAATTTCCACATATGGATAATTCACTGAAATAAATAACCTCCTCATGGACCAGGATCAGCCTTTGGATAGCCATTCGCCCAACTGATTTTCTATTTGTTTTCATTTCAGCAAGCTGTAACATTTGATGATAAATGTCTAATCTTTTACTGAGAAACACTTTGATTTTCTCAAGTCTGAGTATTTGTGGTGGGAGGGGTGGGAGCTTGGGGGAGAAGCTTCAACTTGAAAAACTTTGTCATTTTTTGTTTCCACCAAGACTAAGGTGTGAAAGTCCTTGGAGAGCAGTTGGCAGCCCCTACCTCGTCAACACCCTCTCCCTGAGGGGTAATGAAGACATCAAGAGTTGCAGTGATTAAAATATTTTATTCTTTGTATTTATTATAATTCAACATTTAAAAAAATCACTTCTAGTGGATCAATGTGACACGAGTAAACCAGAAGATGGCGTTGAAGATTAGCAATCACATTTAAGAGTCTCATGCTCTACCGACTGAGCTAGCCAGGCGACCGCGGAGCAATCACATTTAAAACGAGAGCCAGTGAAGGCTCAGAAAGTTTCATGCAATGACGGTTGTTTTGAACTGCTAAGAGCAAAGGATGTGGATGAGTGAGGAGAATGGCGAAACTGACTAACCCTGGTGCAGAGAGCACGTGTGCGAAAGTGCAGAAAGCTCTGGTTTGCCGATTTTGTACTTAACAGTCTTCTGTCTGGTATGTTTGTGAACTTTTCGGGGGAAAAAGTAATTCACTGATTAAAATGTAATGCAACATGAGGCAGTGATCTTTGCTTTGTCCCCTGATGGATACCCAGTTTCTAGAGCAGTTCCTGACAAGTATTAGGTACTCAAAATATATTTGTTGAATGAATGAATCTGTGAAAGGAAAAGAAAGGAAGAAAAACAGGTTATGACCAGAATTTTCTTGAACAAAACCCTGTTGTTTATTACATAGACTCTGACAATGTGATAATGGAAAATTTACTTGGGTAAAATAAAAATATGGCATCCTGTTGATTTCTAAGAATGTCTGTTAGTTTTAGGAAAAGCATACTTATCCATACCTCACTACCTGTTTTGCTCTAGCCCAAACTTACTTTCTTCTTTGGTTAGGAGACATTGACCCAATATATAAGATTAAAAGAAAAACTGAGAAATAAGTGAAATCAAAAGCTTTTCAAAAGTTGCGAGTTGACCTGGGGTGGTAGTGGTCTGAAATCATATAGAAACCAGTGCTCCGATGGTTTACCTGAAAATGCTAAGTAAACAAACATAGGTAGAGCATCCAGGATGATCCCGTGAAAGATCAGTGGGTGAAGGCACAGGGAATTAATTTTGAGATTAAAGATATCTTTAAAAATTATGTAAAATCTCAGGTCCACTTAAATATTGTTCCTATTTTGGACTTTTATATCCCAGTACTAAACTACTTTCTATCAGGTTGAGGTTAAAATGATGTCATTTGAAGGTGAACTGAAAGTCCGGAAGCAATTAAGCACTTGGATGCTTCAGGATCCACCCCCCCCCACACACACACACGCCATTTGTGTTGCCATAATTGAAACTTCGGGACCTATGCCTCGTCTCAGTCGCCTCAATTCATCGGTTTAATAAATGAAAAATCATACTGTAAGCATTTCAAACATGCAGGCGCAGTGTGGAACCACAGTGTACAGCTCCAGGTGGACCATCTCCCATTTTTTAATGAGTGTGATGTTCTTTAAACACCGCGGAGGGGCAGTATTCTTGGAGACAGTGGCCTTACCAAGGGTGCTCCCGCAGCCCCACCTGCAGTTGTTCGATTTGGACCACTCCTGGGTCGTCGGTCGGTCACACGCTCCTCAAACGAAGTCCCCTTCGCACCAGATTCCCGCTACTACATGCCCCCCACTTCCCGCCCGGGCCACACCGCTGCCGTTTAGCTGTTATTAGGTATTGACTGACCTCCCGGCAGGTCCCCATTTCGTACCTCGCCCTTCGCGGGACACTGCCGCGAGTGACTGTCCCTGAGGCCGCGCGCCCCGCGCGGTGCGCGGTGGGCGGGCCGCAGAGCCCGCGGAAGCCCCTGCCCGCTGCGGCTGCCGCAGCGCTCGCCCGGCCGTGGGGCTCGCCTCCGGGCCCGCCTCGCAACAACCTGCCCCCAACCCCCGCCACCCGCAGGCGGAGTCGGCCTGCCCCGCCCGCCGCAGGCTCCGCCCCAGCGCGGCTTTTAAGCGCTATAAAGTTCCTCTTTCCCATCTCGCGCTCTTAGTTTCACCACTTGCACTTGGGACGCGCCGCTGCCCTCAGCTTCGAGTCCTGAGCGAGGTAAGGCCTGGAGTCGGGCGGGAGGAGGGTGTGAGCCTGGCACCCGAGAGCAAAGGGCCGGGAGCGCGGACCAGAGGTGCCATCCCAGAGCAGCGCTGGGGACCCCGGCTTCGGAGTTGGGGGAGAGCGCGCCCCGCCAGGGACCCCAGTGCCTCCGGGAGCGCCCGAGCACCCCGCCGGCTCTCCTCGTTCCCACGGCCGCGCCACCCCGCGGCGGGTCTGCCCGGCCCGCGCCCGGGGCCGCCACGCGCTGGACTGGATGGGCTAACGGGACTGTCGGGGCCCCAAGAGTGGCTGAGGCGGGACTCGAGGGAACTCACACAAGGCTGGGGGTCTTGCAGGCTGGGGACAGCCCTCGACCCTGTCGGCTCCACTCCAAGGCTCCTTCCCCCGCTCCTTGTTCTTAAGGGGCCCAAACTCACCGCAGCGGCCTGTGCTAGGCTCCTCGGCTGGTGAAGGCAGAGGAGGAGGAGTTCCAAATTCGGGCCGAGCCTTGCGCGACCCCTAGCCTCTCAGGCCAGGAAGCTGGCGTCGCCCTCCCCAGCACCCTCGCCGCGTCCGCTGTCCCTCACGCGCCGCCTGGGTCCAGCTCACGCTCTGCGCGCCTGACTCTCCCGCTGCTCGCTGCTCCTCGCCTAGCACTGGGTCTCTGCCGCTTGTTGCTTCGAGGGCACATTTAACCTTCGCGAACTGGGGAGGGCTAGGGGTTGTTCAGGGGACAAAGCGCACAAATGCGGGAGAAGAAAGCGGGCGGCGGCGGGGGACACCCAGCCTCAGGCGAGCCTGCGTGCGAGGTCCTCTGCGCGCGGGAGCCCCCGCACGAGTGTGGATGGAGCCGGCAAGAGTGGAAACTTAGAGTGTTGGGACCAATGGACTGGAAACGGCTCGGGAGTAGGCAAAGAGGAGCGAAAACTACAAGAGACCGTGCAAACGGAGTGCTAAGCAGGGTGGCGGCTGGATTTCGGAGTGTGTGCACAAGTGAGAGCTGTGTGTGCGGCGCTCTGGGGCTGTGGCGCGTTAAAAGAAAGGAGCGTGCCAGCAGGTGGGCTGGGGGATGGACTCTGTGGGCCGCGCGTTCGCGAGGCGGCAACACTGTGCTCGCCGAAGGGACGCTCCCGGGTCCGCCGCGAAGGTGTCTTCCTCAGGGGCCTTGGCGACACGGACACGGCCCGCGCGCGCTTCGTGGTCTCAGGGACTCCAGGGCCTCGTGTTCGCTGCCAGAGAGGTTGGGGACAGGCAGTCTGCCCCGAGCGCCGTGCCCCGCGGCGGCTGACCGGCGGCTCGGTCTTCTCCGCAGGCGGAGCGAGTGCGGGGACACGCGGGCATGAACCTGGACGGCGGCGGCCGGGGCGCAGAGTTCGGCATGAGCACGGTGAGCTGTGGCAACGGGAAGCTACGCCAATGGCTGATCGACCAGATCGACAGCGGCAAGTACCCGGGGCTGGTGTGGGAGAACGAGGAGAAGAGCATCTTCCGCATCCCCTGGAAGCACGCGGGCAAGCAAGACTACAACCGCGAGGAGGACGCCGCGCTCTTCAAGGTCTCGGGCTCGCGGGACCGCGGGAGCCAAGGGAACGGGTGGCCCTGGGCAGGCGGTGGGGAGCGTCAGGTGGCGACGCCGCGAGAGGAGGGGAGCGCTCAACTTCTTGGATCTCGGCGCAAACGGGAGACCGTGTCCCCATCCTGAGCGCGTGGCTCCAGAGCAGGAAAATCCCTGGAGGGTCGGCCTGGGAGGGCGGTTGAAGGCCCGAGGGTTCTTGGTTGTTTCTCTGTGGGGTTCTCTTTCCGTCGGAGCCTGGACCCTGTCTCTGGATCCCTCTCTGCCCCTTTGTCAGGATCTCCTGCCTCTTTCTGGGTGCACCTGCGGGTGTGCGTGAATCTGTGTCTGTTTCTCTGTCGCTCTCACTGTGTGCGTCTTTGGTCTGTTTCTCTGTTCTGCTGTTTTTCTCTGTCTCTGGATTGTTTTCTTTTGGTTCAATCTCTCTCCTCTCCTCCTAGGTCTCTTTGGGTAGTTCCATGCTTCTGTCTCTCTGTCTCTCACTGTCTTTCCAAGTCTCTCTCTCTCTGGATCTTTCTCTCCCTTGCCCTGTGTGTGCGTGTGCGTGCGTGTGCACACTGATGTGGGCGCCTCTGCTGTGACTGTTCCCCCAGAGCAGTTCACCCAGTGAACTGTGCCTTGGGGCCCAGCCCCCACCTGTGGGCAGAGCAGGGGAAGGGGACTTCCTCAGGGAATTTGCTCTGAATTTGCTGTTAGGCTACCTCAGCTCGGTTGACTGTCCAGATGTCCTCTGTGGGTGGCTGCTCACACCACAGCTCTGCCCTAGCCCTAGTCAAATGCCCCTCAGTCACTGGTGGGGAGAGCCCACTCTAGGAACCCTCACATCTCATCCCCCCTTTCATAAATACCCAGAGAATGTTCATCTCAAACTTGGCAATGATAGGGTCCAGGGTGAAAAATATTCTGCCTGGAGGACAACTGGAGTCTTTCTGTCTAACAGTTTAAGCAAACAGTATCTGAAGCATCTAAGCACCATTCTTTCTTTTAAAAATACGATTCCCTGATTCTTTTTAAAAAGATCTGTATTTTGACTTTTTGATCTCTTCATTCTTTCCCACCAGGCTTGGGCACTATTTAAAGGAAAGTTCCGAGAAGGCATCGATAAGCCAGACCCTCCTACCTGGAAGACGCGTCTAAGATGTGCTTTGAACAAGAGCAACGACTTTGAGGAATTGGTTGAGAGGAGCCAGCTGGACATCTCAGACCCATACAAAGTGTACAGAATTGTTCCCGAGGGAGCCAAAAAAGGTGGGGATGCTCCCGAATTGGGGTCACAGAACAGAGGCAGCGGATACATGTAGTGCCTCAATTTCACTCTGAGGGTCACTCTCTGTTTTTTCTTTTCAATTGCCTGCTACCTTCTGCCTTGTGCTCAGGCCCCCAAGCTCCCTGCCCAGGTTGTTTGGGTCATAAGTTGAAATTCTTGTGGTGTTAGCGTGGGGTCATTTCTCGTACTCTAAGCCTCAGGATGTGTGTGTATGTATGTGTTTTCCAGTTAGTCAGTTTTATTAAGGTATGGGCCAAATTTCAAAAAAAGAAAAAAGTAAAAAAACAGAAAAACTCGTTAAAGTTTTACTTACCTAATCGTCTTTGATGAGGAACCATTTTGTAGAAGGGAAGCATACATCCATGTATTGTTACTATTTATGGTAATAAAAATGTGAACTTCAAAAGTGTAATGTGGTCAGCTGGGGTGTTTATTAAAATTCAGATTCCTGGACTCCTCCTTCCAAGATTCTGGCTGGTGTGCCTGGAGTAGAGCACAGGAATCTGCATTTTAAATAAATCCTATGGATGACCTCACTTGGGAAACATCTAAGGCACATTCACACACAGTATTTCCTTTATTTATGTACTTGTCCTACACAAGTCAGACCTTATAGGAAAAAATGGCATGAATAAATTACTTCCCAAGCAAGTTGCTGAAAAATGCCATATTTGTCCACACTGCGTTATGCATTCTAAGAATTAAACCCTCAGGTATTTTTCCAAGATTTGACATTTAGTTAAGTCAGTTCCTTTTTTCTCTCTGTGCCATTTCCCTTTTCCCCGATCACACAGGAGCAAAGCAGCTCACCCTGGAAGACCCACAGATGACCATGAATCACCCCTACCCCATGGCGGCTCCTTATCCCCCACTCCCGGCCCAGGTACAGTGGACAGTGGCCCTGGGCTTCCAGAGGCAAGGCTGGGTCTAGGTGAGGCCGTGTGAAGCGCTGCCCCGAACACGGGGAAACACACCACTAACAGCGGAACTTGGTCTTTGCCATGACTGGTCCAACTGCATGAATGTCCCACTTTCCACGTGGTGTTGCTGCCGGTGTTGGTTTTAAGTAGAGGAGGGTTGGGTGTGTCCTCCTGTGAGGATATACTTCTCCTGATTCTCAAATCTTCTGGGAAACAGACCTTTTGTGAAAGTAGAAGATTTGGAAGTAATGCTTTATCATGTGAGACCCACAGGGCAGCTGATCACTGCAGTCTTTCCTGATGTGAATGACAGCTCTGTTTAATCCACTTTGGTGGGTAAAAGAAGGCAGATTTCCCTGCAGAAGTTTTGGTGCCAGATGTAGCCATATGATGAAGCTTTACATATTATAAAACATTACAACAGTGTCTCCTTTGTGCTTTTTGATAGAATGTGGCCACAGATTTTGTGCTTTTTGATAGCTTCTACTTAGGGTGAAATGATTGGCATGATTTGGCTACCAGCCTAATAAGCAATTCCCTGAAGAGTTTGGGAGGATATAAGAGCACCCCTCTTTCCCAGTGCCAGTGCTTTTTATCTCAGCTTCCCCATGTTCTTTTAGCAGGTTCATAACTACGTGATGCCACCCCTTGACCGAACCTGGAGGGATTATGTCCCTGATCAACCACACCCTGAAATCCCGTACCAATGTCCCATGACGTTTGGACACCGTAGCCACCACTGGCAAGGCCCAGCTTGTGAAAATGGTAAGAAAGGCACTGGGACATGGGACAGA
Source organism: Lepilemur ruficaudatus (assembly GCA_963574885.1). Taxonomy (NCBI): domain Eukaryota; kingdom Metazoa; phylum Chordata; class Mammalia; order Primates; family Lepilemuridae; genus Lepilemur; species Lepilemur ruficaudatus. The sequence continues at coordinate 40,794 of CAUYRT010033198.1, forward strand.
AGAGCTAATTTGGCCATGGGCTGTGGTGAATCCTAGTCTGTCTTTCTGGGTGGCAGTGCAGCTCTTTGTCCTTCTCAGAGGCTGCTAGAAAGATTTCATGTACAGTACAGGGGTGAGGAGGATTTTCTCTGTCCTGCAGGATGGTGAGGTCCTAGAGCAAGTTTAGTCTCAGGATCCATGCTAGGCACTGCCCTACATGGAGTCTTATTTAAACATCACAGAAATCATTCCAGGTAGCTAAAAACAGCCTCCCCTTTTTTTTAATAGAGGAGGTCTTGGAAGCTCACAGAATACCATGAAAAACACATAAAACGTCCCTGTAGGTGCCTCGCTACTGAGTCCCAGACAAACCTGCTCATTCAGGATTTTATGTGGTCCCATGCCCATAGGAGTTCTCCCAACATCAGAATGAGCTCACTCAGCAGAAGCACTGAGAGGTGCAGGGGAAATTTCACAAGGTGTGTTGAATGTAGCAAAACTCAAGCTTTCAAGACTTCGGGGTTAGTTATTTAAATTGAAGTCTTGGAAAAGGTCAACACACTGATCCTTTTGGATATTCTAGGAATATTTGCTCCTTCACAATTTGGCCAATTTGCTTTGTTTTCCAGTCATGTTCAAGTCATCCTGGGCTTCTGGTAGTGAAGAGGTGTGCCGTTATTTAATGTTGATATTGAGTGGCATGTGTACAAAAAAGCTTGGAATTTGGTTGTATTGGTTTTCAAGAGTGATTTGCAGCCAAGGCTGGTTTCCCACATCATAATGGAGGAATCAGTTAACATTAAACTAGCTTCTGAAATTCAGACCTGTGTCCAGTATATCAGCTCTATTGAACTAATAACCATAGTAAAGAGGCAGTGTTTAGAGTTGTGCAAAAAGATGGAAAAGATAGACATATTGTGAAGCAGAGGTAACGCTAAATGAAGTGCCAGCAAGAGAAGGTGTTCTGTTACATGTTCTTTCTCTATCCATGGCTAATGCAACACTGTCTCCAGGAAACATGGTTCAGTTTTGTCCTGCACCCAGAAGTAGCAAGCAACATAAACATGGACTAAACCATTTGTTAGTTTTTAAATGGACTCCTTGGTGTTAGAACTCACATGGACCTGAGCTCTCAGCTCTGCTGTGAACTTGCTGTGTAAACAGGGGCAAATCACTTAATCTCTCTGAGCCTCGGTTTCCCTGTTTATCAATTGTGGAGAGAGAGTTTCCTTCTAAAGCTGTGCAACAGCTCCTTTCTCCTTCAATCCTGGTTTTTCCAGTCGAGCCTGGGCTTCTCATTGCCTCACAGGAGCGTGCCCTGCCAGTTGCTCATGCCGGGCGTGGGTCAGAAGGTGAGTGGGGCTCTGGCCATTTCCTTCCCAGGCTTAGTACACACCTCAGGCAGCCTCCCAGTGTGTTGGACTCTCTGTTTAGACATCATCTGATTTTTATTTGCAAATGCAGGTTGCCAGGTGACAGGAACCTTTTATGCTTGTGCCCCACCTGAGTCCCAGGCTCCCGGAATCCCCACAGAGCCAAGCATAAGGTCTGCTGAAGCCTTGGCGCTCTCAGGTGAGTGCAGCGTTTGGTTCTGGAGGCACCTGCAGGAGGCCAGCCTCTGCTGCCGGCTCCCCACCATCTTCGGGTAGATTTGGTGGACATTTATATACTCGCTTTCCTCTCCTTTGGGGTCTGAAGTAGGAGTAGACTCATCCTGCACCCAGCCTCAGTGGCACCTCTCAGAATCGCCAGGAATGTGTAAACACTCCAGTTCCCTTTACTGGTGGCCCTTCTTCAGCCAGGACTCTCACAGTGTAGAATAATTTGTTAGGAAAGTGCAAAGGCTTCTCATTTTGAGAAGCTGACCATCCTTCCAGGTTTAGCCACAAACAGGTCCTGCTCACCTGCTCCCTAGGGACATTAGTGCTGGTCCCTCGTCTCCATGATGTTAGTATGCCTACAAGCAATGCACATTTTGGTCTTCTGAACTTTAATATAGCTTACAAATAAATCTGATTTTTAAAGGTCTATTTCTAAAACAAGTAAAATTCTCCAAGATCTTACCTGTTTTAAGCAAGGCACCTCAAGGCTTACTAAACATGTGTGGTACATGTATATTTATTTTATAGATAATATTTTGGATTGTTTTTAAGTGGGATTTGTATTTATATTAAAAACAAATAGCTTAAAGTTTGGAATTCTCACCTTGCCCCCTGGCTTCTTTAGAAATCAGTGACAGAAAACAAACTAAATTCTGAAGGTTACAGGGAGATGAGAGTTGTGGCACTTTTCTTGCTCACAGGGGAGGTGGAGTTTTACCTTCCAGCTCCTTCCAGCTCTGAAGTCCCCAGTGAGGCCAGTACTTTTCTTCTGAGCGGCCCATGAATAACTGAGGTTACCTTCTCGGAGGAGGGGCTTCCAAGCAGGAAGACTTGTGTTTGTTTTTAGAAACTTTCAAACCCTTTTCTTGAGTACTTAAGACTTGTGTGGGTGCCTAAAGAGTAGAAATAAACAGCTATTTATATCTCTGTGACCTTGTGATTTCTGACGACATTAAATGAAATGAAACCTGCCCCGCGAGTCACCTCAAATGGCCAACACCCACTCTCCTTGGGGCGTGCCGTCTGACTTGCTCTCAGCCGGTATATCGAAGCAGAGGACTGAAACAGTGATGTGGGTTAAGTCTCCAAACCTGCCACTGAAGAACAAGAGGGTTTTGTGGGTTTCTTGTCTGCGTGTGCATAATACAGATTGATGACCAGCCTCGGGCACGTTTATCAGAGAACTGTGACTCCCGTTCACTGTTAAGGCCCAGGCAGGTACCTGTGGGCAGCTGTCTCTTGTCCCAGTTGCCCTCTTGCAATTCAGTTTAGGAGGCTTTGCAAACCTCGCTTGGTTCTTTCAGTCTGTGGGTGATATTTTAAAGATATTTCTGAAATCAGCAAAATTGTTTTAAATGGCTTCGTCTTATTAAAAGTTTTAGTACAGTTTTAGAGTTCTTTTCAAACTTGAAAAAGCATGTCTCCCCAGTGGGGAGACACAGCGTGTAGCCTTTCCTAGACTTACTTGAGGCCTGAAACACTTTACTCATTCTCAGAGCATCTTGGGACTCTGGTTTCACCAGACGGGCTTTGCTCTGGGCGAGTCGTTGGCGTCATGGCAGGTGGCCTTGGCCCGCTAGCACTTACTCTGGGGCTTTGTTTGCAGACTGCCGGCTGCACATCTGCCTGTACTACCGGGAAATCCTGGTGAAGGAGCTGACCACGTCCAGCCCTGAAGGCTGCCGGATCTCCCACGGACACACTTACGATGCCAGCAACCTGGACCAGGTGCTGTTCCCCTACCCGGAGGACAGTGGCCAGAGGAAAAACATTGAGAAGCTGCTGAGCCACCTGGAGAGGGGTGTGGTCCTGTGGATGGCCCCCGACGGGCTTTATGCTAAAAGACTGTGCCAGAGCAGGATCTACTGGGATGGGCCCCTGGCCCTGTGCAGCGACCGGCCCAACAAACTGGAGAGAGACCAGACCTGCAAGCTCTTTGACACCCAGCAGTTTTTGTCAGGTAACATATCTGCCTGCCCAAGAGGCAGGGCTCAGAAATGACAGGATCCCTTCTACCCCTGGCTGAAGTCTTCCTCCTGTTAACCCGGGAGCCCAGCAGGCTTGATCCCAGGTTAGATCTCCTGTCTGAGTAGAGTCTGACCTGTGGGTTGGAGGGATGAGAAGAGGGTCGGGATGAGGGATGAGATTGCTCAGGTGGACAGTGGCTCGGGCTGACATCTTACAATTCTATTTTTCAACAAGAGACACCTCTTGACAAGGTCACATTTTATTGCAGTATGATCTCAGCAGGCATGTCTGCTGATGTGGCAGCTCTTTTCAGGTTCCTAGAAAAATTATAAAGGTTAGAAGTATATTGTTAAATTTTTGGTTATGAGATGTGTCACCCTTATGCAGATGCTGCTCCAAAGGTAGGACCAAGGATTGAATATGCTAAACTGATTTTGCGAAAGGGAAATTATGAGAGTACTTTGAGTTATCTCTGTGATATGAATGTTTCTAATCTTATTTGTAAGAATCAGTAAGTTTTGTTTTCCTAGTTTTGATTTCAAGATGATTAAATTAGCCCTGGGTTGGCTGTTGTGAAACCACTGGCCATGTCTCTGTTGGGCCTTCATCTAGAGGCTTCATTTAGCTGTCCAGATGCAAGATGCCTCCTTTGGGGTGGAAAGCTGCTCTGCCTGCCAGCTAACTGACAGTTCTTCCTCTGCCTTTCCTAAACCTATTCTTTCATGAGGTCCCCTTCAGAACTACCCCATGGTCTTTGGTTTTTCACATGCCTTCCCTTTTCCTGAATATGCTTCTTCATTCAATTCATTTAAAATAAAAATGTGAGGCATCTGTGTGCTCTGGCACTGCTGACATTTGCTGAACCTTTGGGGTTTAAGTGGCCCAAATTTGCGTAAGCTTATCTAAACTGTCTTTCAGTGCCCCAAACAAATAATTTCTATAGATAACTGAGGCTGACAAAAGGATAAGGGAGAACTATGTTGGTTCTGAGGCAGTGGCAGGTGAGGAAGGCACCTGGGGCTGGACAGCTCTCGCTCTGATGTCAGAACCATCTCTATGCCTCGGCTGGGACCACCTGTGTTGAGGTCAGTGTGATGCTAACGGTGGGGACTGAGGAAGCCACTGAGGGGCACCCCGTTGGCATCTCCTGTGTCTGCCTTGGGGTTTGAAAAAGTCCACGTCTCAGGAAGGCTGAGGCCTGTGGGGTCTAGATTTCTTCAGAGATTGTGGATCTTGGTGTCTTTGGGTCCATAAGATACCACAGGGTGAGGGCTTTCTAATTAAAGCATCCCAGGAAACTGGCACTTGCTTCTCTGAGTTTCTCTTGCCACACATGTTTTAGGAGATAGAATCCCCCATTGTGACCAGGCTGTAAGGTACGCTTTGAGTCATAGGTGCACTGCGAGGGGGTGGGCACCAACGCGACACCAGTGAGCATCCGCAAGCTGCGAACTCCCTTGCCCAGAATTTAATATTTATCTGTGAGCAAGAGCTGTTCTGGTTTTTCCCCCTTCTTCTGTAATCTGGGGTTGTGTTTTTTGCCCACTGCAACTTCTTACCTCAAAGCATTCACTGAGGTTCTAGAAGGGTGCTGTGAACTTAAAAACTGCAGCTGTGTAGACCAGCTTCTGCATGATTAAGGATTCCCACTGAATGTTCTCATGTTATCAAGTGTTTGAGGCATGACTTTTTCAGAGAATTGTGCCAACTTGCCACTCTGATTAGCTTGTGTAGGTGTAGTCTCAGACCACGGCAGTGTGAATGTGTTTTACACATTCTGACTAAGTCATTTGGGTTTGATTTGAATTCTGGAAAAAAAAAGGCAGGAAGTCAAATAGTCCTGTGAGTTAGCTAGAAACGGTTCTTCAGTTGAAGAGAACAGTGGAAATCTTTGATATCTACCCCTTCAGGACTTGCACACCACTAGGGACGGCCCCAGAGGCCCAGCCCGAGGGTGTGTATCTGATAATGACACATCTGAGGAGCTGTTGTGCAGAAGCTTCAGTGGCTCCTGTGTAAACGTGCCTGTTTTGCAGACATGACATTTTACTGTTACTACAGGCAGGAGAGTCGTCTTGCATATGGGCGGAGAGCATGGGCCAACATCAGAGACTGGGCACACATCTACCCACAGTGCTCCCATCTGTTTCTTGTCCTTCGGATAGGAGTGGTGGCTTAGGGCTGTGCATATCTGTGAGCATGGGGCCAGTGTGCTTCATCACTACCTTTCTTATCTCAGGTTATCAGTCGGTCCCTGGAGTGACACAGTTTCGGGCTAAGGCCTCACAGACACCCAAGCAGTGCTCAGTCCCCGGGTTGGCCTTGCATGCTTGCTGTGGTTCCGAGTTCCGTAGGTGTCCTCGGTAGCGAAGATGCTTGATTATGTGGGCTCTGTAGTTGGGGGAGGAAGTTTTAAAGTAATCCTGGGATATCAGAACATAATGATTTTTTTAAAGGAAATTTTCTCCTTTGCATAAATTGGTCCTTTGCCTTAACAGGACTACATTTCTTCTTTTTCTCCCAACTTTACTCCTGTCTGCTACCTTTTGCCCCTCATGGGTCTGGCACTGTAGATCAGTGTTTGTAAGCCTGGGGCCACGTGCCCTGTGAAGAATCCAGGGAAGCTGAACACGCTGTCATGAAGCCCGTGCGATTTTGTGTCTGGGGTGGCAGGTTAGGAGCCTTGCTGAGGGAGACAGAGCGTGCCGTTACTCCAGCATCTTCAGAGTCGCAGAAAGCTCTTGTTTCCTGTTTAACCTGGCATTGTTCAGTGATGAGGGTTTCTGAGCATCGTTTTTTTTTTTGGTGGGCTTCTCCAGAGCTGCAAGCGTTTGCCCACCACAGCCGCCCCCTGCCAAGATTCCAGGTGACACTGTGCTTCGGGGAGGAGTTTCCAGACCTCCAGAGGCAAAGGAAGCTTATCACGGCACATGTGAGTACTAGTTACATTCACATAATCAAGTTTCCCTGCTCTGTACCAAGGGCAGGGTCCCGTTTAGAGAAGTCCTAAACATGAAGTGAATGCCTATGACCTGGGAAAAGGAGCATAACCCTTAAAATAGTGCGGGAGGAAGCGCGGCCCAGCGAACAGCACGGCCCAGGGCCCCACACACTGCTCCCAGACACAAGATCTGCTCACCACAGACCTGGGGAGGAAGCCTCAAACTGAGGGCACCACTTGTCCCATTTTTCTTATTTTTCAGGAAAATTGTCATATTCCCATTTGATAGGGATTTAAAAGAATTGATGCTAAAAGTTGCCCATTAAAATCATCCATGTCTAAGACTGCTTTAAAAATGCTGTCTAGCTAGTGGCTCTTCCCTTGGTGGGGAAGCTTCTCCCAAGTGGGAAGCTGTCCACTCAGGGGTGCGCTTATTTTGTGGGTCCCCCCAAATATTTCCCAGCCTTTCTTTTATTTCTGGAATCCTAGAAATTATTTAATTATTGGACATATGTTATTTGAAAGAGGCTAAGTCTGTCAAGGAGTTCAAGTAGATGAGACTCATCGTGTCCTCTAACATAGCTCAAGATGGGTTCAGCTGTGGCAAGCAAATGTCTTTTTCATAAAAAAGAAAAAGAAAGAAGTTTTCTATAGATAATATTTAGCATTAATCACGAATACCTAAGATTTTTGAATTTGAAAACTCCACATTGCTACATACCTTCAAGAGCTGTTAATGGGCCCAGATAGTGAGCGATTGATACCAGCTAAAAAATTATACCCGTAATATCAAAATTTAGATCTTATTTTAGCTCTGATATTTCCTGTTGAAAACTGAAATAAAACACTACCTTATCGTGAACACACAAGCCCTCCTTCTTCACTGTAAGATTGTAAAAACAAAAACCAGCCAACAAACTAACCAAAATATAATCCCATAGACTTTTCTCATGAATTCTCTCTAGTGATTGACATAATAATCGATATGATTATTGATATAATAATTGATACCTTGTTAACAGGGATTGTTAAATGGCTAAATAAACTTGGCATTGCTAAACAACATTTAAGAAGTTGATGATCCACTCTGGCATCAACCTGATTTTAAGGGTTATTTGGACACAAGGCTTTCCTGAAAATGGCGCTGTACCGTCCATAAAAGGAAAACATACACGTGTCCACCCATGAGTTCTACTTTTTTTTTATTATGGATTTAGTTCATTTCAGGTACTTACATAGGAGTTATGCTTAAGTCATTACATATCAAATAACATAAAGACTCAATTTAACAGCACAATTTATTGAGAGCATTCAGCTTGTCTTAGACGATATAAATTCAAGAAAAGCTGGAAGTTGAGGGTTTTTTTGTGAATGTGATCCATACTAATAACCAAATTAGATAAATTTGAGGCCAATTAACTTCTCTTTCCCCACAATACCAGTTTTGTTGTTGTTTAATTTTACTTTCTTTTTCTTTTACCTTTGGTTTAAAATTATATAGATTATCTAGAAATGAAGTCATTCAGGATGAGTTCTGAATGTCAAACTCTGCAAACTGCAATTGTGGAAAAACAAAATCATTGGCTTAAATTACCCTGACTATTACCTAAGACTTCCTTTTAATTTGGTTATTTTACCTGATCTGCTTTGGTCTTGGTTAAATGTGAATATTAAGTTGCAGTTGATTTAAAAGCAGTACCTTTAACCCAGAATTAAATAGATTTGGTTTACTTGTTCACAGGTGGCTTTATGTAAGGAATAACAAAAAATTGGCTCTTCAATGGCCCGAGATATGAAATGTTTTGATGTGTTATAGCATAAAACTTTGGACTTTACTGTCCCTTAGAATTTGAGAGGTATTTAATGATGAGCTGATTACGGGACATCTCAGTAATGTCTTTTTTAAATCTCTTATCAAAGGTGGAACCTCTGCTCGCCAGACAACTGTATTATTTTGCTCAACAAAACAGTGGACATTTCCTGAGGGGCTACGACATGCCCGAACACATTAGCAGTCCGGAGGATTACCACAGATCTATCCGCCACTCCTCCATTCAAGAATGAAAAATGGCAAGACAAGTGATTTTGTTTCATTGTAAATATTTGACTTTGACGAAGATAGACTGCGTCTTGCCTGCATCTTTTTCTCTTGAGGAAATCAGAAACGGGCCTTCAGTCCAGCAGTTGAGCATCACAGCAAGAGTGTGTGTAAGAAAATGGTTGATTGACGGACCAGCTCATTCCCAAAAGGAGGATGGTCTTCCTGGTCTTCCCAAGACAATGATTTCAGTGTTCTGTAGACTACTGTCGTACACGATAACTGTGAAAATTGACCAAATGGTGTGTTTACATTTACTTAAACTGCCCTCTTTAATTTGGTGTAGATCAGTTCTTGCTTGAAGGCTGAGAAAACTTGTGTTTCAGTACTGGCCACTGACTAGAGTGATAAAATAACTCAGGTGGTGGTGTACCATTTCTCAGGGAAGTAAAGTCTAAATTGGAGACAACTCTGCCCACAAAAGAAATGTATTAATGCACATAGGAGCTGTAGTTTTTGTGGAAAATGCTTGCTAAGTGAAGGAAACTGAATCTTTGAGTGAGGTTCAGCCACGATGCCTGTGCACCTGCCGGGGTCTCCTGCCCCTTCCACCTGGCCTTCCATTTGCACCCCCTCCTTGGTCTCTCCCAGAAGCCAGCTGGGTAGCTCTTACCATTTTCTTGAGGCAAGAAGTATCATGGCCACTCTTGGGTGGGACATTTTTGCCTGTCCTACAATCTAGTGCTTTTTGAGAAATGGTTAAGATTTTTTTTTATGTCACAGTATTACGGGGCACAAACGCTTCGGTTACAGAAATTGCTTTTGCACTGCCTGACAAACATGCCCATCCCCCAGATAGCACACAGAGGGTCCATTAGGTGTGGATTTACCCATCCCCTCCCTGCTCCCAGCTGCCCGACACCCTATGAATGTTGCTTCCCATATGTGCACATAAGTGTTGAACAATTAGTACCAATTTGATGGTGAGTGCATGTGGTGCTTGTTTTTCCATTCTTGTGATACTGCACTTAGAAGAATGGGCTCCAGCTCCATCCAGGAAAATGCAAGAGGTAGTTCACCATTGTTTTTATGGCTGGGGTTAAGATTATTTTGTTCTTTGTCTTTTTGTTTCTCATTCTTTAGAAATGATTGCCAAAGCTTTTTTCTTAAAGAATTAAAAAAAAATATAGAAGAGCAACAGTCCGAGTACTAAAGATATATTTTTGAAATGTTGTGCCATTTCTCCTCTTCTGTTTGTTTGCTGGGCTCCGGCCATTACCCATAGCAACACTATACAGGAGGGCCCTGATTCTCAGGCTGGACGCAGGAGGGCAGGATTAACTGACTGCTGAACTGCAGACTGAGGCTGTTTCTGCCTATTTAGTATATTATATGCTTCCTCATGCCAATTATAGTTTGACAGGGCCTTAAAATTACTGGGCTTTTCCCAAATACATCTTTTTATAGAATCCTGAACATTTCTACTTGCTTAAGCAAATCTGATCACTTACGTTTTTGTTGTTTATTTTGGAAAAGTGCAGCTGTTTAGATTGGGGTGTCATGCTCCAATACTAAATAATACTCATACTAAAAAATAATTGCATTAATTCCAGGCGCAGCAAAAGATTTGATAGTTCTCAAATATATGCTATTCCTATTCTTATCTGTATTTTTAAATTTATTCAACAAGCACATATTAAATGCTTGCTGTATCCCTTGTGTTGCACAGGTTACAGCCTTTATTGAGTTTTGCAACCAATGAAGCATTGGAATTTTTTTTTGTGTGTGATTTTTAAAAGGGGTTTTCAGTACAAAGATAATACGTATTAACTACAGAAAATGTAAACAGTATAGAAGTGCAAAAAATATAAAGCATCTCCTTTTTCCCAGCCCAAATTCTTCTCCCTAGAAGTGTCCACAAGAAGAATTCCATTTCTTCTTCCAACACATTTCACTTTTCTGTAAATATACATAAACTTGGCCCAGCGCAGTGGCTCACACCTGTAATCCCAGAACTTTGGGAGGCCAAGGTGGGAGGATGGCATGAGGTCAGGAGTTTGAGGCCAGCATGAGCAACACAGAGAGATCCTGTCTCTGCAAAAAACACATGCACAAAAATTAGCTGGATGTGGTGGCACGCGCCTGCAGTCCTAGCTACTCTGAAGGCTGAGGCAGGAGAATCACTTGAGCCCAGGAGTTCAAGGGTACAGTAAGCTATGATTGAGCCATTGCACTCCAGCCAGGGTAACAGAGCGAGACCACATCTATCTGTCTGTTTTTTTAATCTATACACACACACACACACACACACACACATACATACTCTTAAAAAGAAACCCATGGAACCATCTTACACACACTTTCATGCAGTGTTCTTTGTATCTGACAGCACAGACTTACCTCATTCTTTTCAGAGGCAGTATTGCAGAATTCCACTGAAAAGTGCCAGGAAGAGTTTAGGTTTAAGATACTTCAGTAACCACTCAACATGGATATGTTTTGGAGAGCAGATAGTGTCTTGTGAACTATAGTAATTTATACATCTTATAGATGCAAAGAATTTTGGGATATATTATCCTAAGAGAAGAAACTGACAAAATTAGAAACTGCTATTTCACGGAGCCCCTGCGTGTGGCCCTCTTCACTGGAGAATATTTAACCCCGCCAGCACTGCAGAGAAGCTCTCTTGGAAGTCTGTTCTAGGGGCATTGTGTCCTCTTCATTCTCCACACAGATATTTGATTTTAATTGCTATGGGAATTCTTCTGTTGTTTTTCAATATTTATAGCAGAGCTGCATTTCCTGGCAAATGCTTGTTGGCTTTGGCCACTACCTCTTTTCTTATCTTTATACCTCTGGACCTTGAGTTCTTTAATTTGGAGAGATCCACTGTGTGACTAGGGAGCGGTGTGGTGGTCTAGGTGAGCACAGCTGCCTTCCAGAGGGTGCCTCAGGGAATGAACGAACCAACCGTGAAATGATCAGGGTTAAGAATCCTGTCTCAGGACTTTGAAAAGAATGGCTTCCTTGTTCCTTGTCTTGATAAAGTCGGATTGGCAAACTAGGATTTAGTGTATACTCATTGGAAGATGTAGTTGAAGAGTTAAGAGTACTTGTTATGCTTAAGAGCTCTGGTCACAGGGAAGAAAATGTTCATGTCTTACAGGGGTGTGTTCTTGGCTTATTTCTTGTTCTTGGGATTTCATATATTTAGTAAAATCTCAGGCAGTAATTAATATCTTCTGGAACACTATAGAGAACCAAGTGACCAACCTGCGTGCAGCTGAAACCTTGGACCCCTAAGTCTCTGGCAAAACAGGATTGTTAGTCACCCTACAGAGGACCCAGTTAGACTATTGATTGGGTTTGAGTTAGAAAGGTACCTGCCTGGAGTTTGTGTTTAGAGAAAGGTGGTCCTTGGGCTAAGGCATAAAGGAGACTAAATCTCAGGGCTGGGACATCTCTGGGAGTCTTGGGAACTCACAACTGCCTTGGTTGATGTGCTACACTAGGAAGGACTTTTTCCCTGCCCCCCTCCCCCCATTGGTTACTTTTTTAGTAAAACTCCAGACAGTTTAAACCACTTTTCATTGCTTTCGGATCACATGCCTACCCTCCATGACAGGCGAACATTCTGAAAGTGGAGAGGTTCCTAAGGTCTATGCTTCTATTCCATATGTCCCAGATCATTTGCCGCTGATTGCACCCATTGTTGCATTGAGGCTGTCCCACCATATGTATCATTTTGCAGGTTGGTTTTTTCACAACCCTGACTTTAGGACTGAGCCCTGGTCAAGGCAGGTGGATCTCCTCCTTCCCTTGTTAACTGTTGCTGAATAACCTGTCACATGAAGGCAGTGATGGCCCATTTTCCTGCTATTTATTTTCACTGCTTTTAGGAACATGCTCATGAAATGTAGCTGGAGTGGAAGAGAAGAGACAGGCCAGCCGGTAGACCCTCCTCCAGTAGAAATGCTTCCTATTTTGCTCCAGGCTCTTTGAGACAGGCCCTTACAGGCAATGGAGGTCTCCTGCCCCCAAGCCTGCCCTGCAACCCTGCTTGATGGCCAGTGGCCTGCTGATGGGTGGGACTTGTCAGATCCCCCCCACCTGAGCCCAGTGCCCTGCTGGCTCTGCTGTTGTGGATATCGCAGGCAAAGAGGCCTCAAGAGCTGGAATGTTCTGAGGACACGGTTTGCATATGTCGCAAATTTTGATGTAAATTGCCTTTCAGAACAGAATATGTGCGGTAAACTCATGTTTTTAGGTAGTTGATAAGTAAAGACTAAAAATTTGTTATGGAGTGTGTGTGTTATTAATTAAACATTCATCTGGGTAACTTTTAAAATACTTCCTCTTGCTGTTACGTCCTTTCAGTGAGGCTGCTCTGGCAGCCTACTTCCTTCCTGGCTGTCATATATGTCCCTGAAATCAGATCTCAAAGTGTTCAGTTTGTTTAAAAAAAAAACAACGGCAAATGCTGTTCCCATGTTGGGCAGTTCCGCTAAGCCAGCTCGTGTAAATATCCCTGAGGACAGCCTTGGTCATCCTTTGCCTCATGGCCCCTGCCTCCTCTCCTTTCTCCTGTATTTCAAAAGGCCTAATACTCCTGAGGAAGTTGTTCTTAATGTCTTCTTTTACATTCAAAGCTTTTCTGATTTTGTTGTTCTTGTTAAATGGGAAGGAGGTAAGTTACCAGCATTCTGAATGTGAAAACTAGATGGAAAACCTAGTGGATAAAGGGCACAAGGGTTAGGTGGAGTCCCTGGGGGTCCCGACTTCTGCTGTTGACATCAGCTCCAGGCTCTTCCTCTCCCCAAGCATGGGTGAGAGGGTCTCCTTCCTCAGTTTTAGCACCTCTGTGGCTCAGCGGCTCAGTGCCTGTGGACCACCAACTTCCAGTCCCACAGGAACACTGCCGAAGAACACAGCTTCAGCTGGTGGTGCTAAAATCCTTGCAACCAAAGGTTACATGGAGCTATCAGAAAAGTTTATAGCTTGGATGTAAGACCCCCAGAATATTAGATTAGAATAATCTGGAGTTTGCTAAATAGTAGCTGAAGGGGAGAAAATTTACTTTCTATTCTCAACCCTCAGAAGTTCTTAGTTGAGACATTCCCCTGAGAACAAAAGTCAGATCAACAAGAGAAAACCTAGCAGATGACAGTGCTGGGAGGGCCTCAATTCAGAAGCCTCTCTCTCAAGGCAGTGGCTTGGGGCCTTGCCCAAATGAAATAGTAATTAGCAAAGAGCCATATATCTTAGCAGAGTGACAAGACAAAGGAGAGCAGTTCCAGTCTTTTAAAAGGTGGGGAAATGTGGGAAGCTGGTAAAACCTGTTTCCAAATTCCCCTGGTGCCTGCTGGTGCCTTCTCTGGGCCAGTACGCAAGTGCGTCTCCAGAGAGGGAGGAATCCTGTCCTGCCTTCAGGCAGGCAGAGGCTGAGGGAGACTGTTCCCTGCATGTACGGTGTCTTTAACTTAGTAATCCTCAATATTTGGGGGCGATATATTTTGGTTTCCTTCAGTTCCCCCTTGAAACTTTCAGAAAGTTTAACATATTAAAAGTCAAGTTGGCAGATTGGGGTTAGAGATTTTAAGATAAGAGATTTGGAGAAAGGAGAGGAAAACACAGATTGGAATAAGCAGAAAGGAAAAAATCTGAGCGCATTGTCCCATATTTTATTGTATCAGTCACTGAGAATAGGTCAGTTCAGTTAAATAGTTGCCGCCCATTTCAGAGGTTGTGTTGTAAGTGGGTTTCCGTGGAAGTTAGATCCCTACATGGTGTAGGCACACAGGTATTCAGTAAAAGACATTTCTATGGAAACAAGGGAAACAAAGGTTGTGTTTGGAGCAGTCTGAAGCTCTCTGAGTCTGAGGGCAGCCAGCTGAGAAGATTTCTAGTTTTGGGCTCAAAGAATCTTCAGTTGGAGTGGGCAGGCAGTGGCCATCTGACAGATTTTTCTGGACTGTAGTTTGGATCAGATGTTCCAGTGAACTTTTTGTCCATAAATAAGTTGTGATGATGTTACCGAAGTTTATGTCAGGTTGTCTAGCTTTAGCTTTCAGGGCTTCAAGAAAGGTACAGTTTTAATTTCTAGTGATTTCAAGTCAGAAAGTTGGGAGAAAATTAGAAAAGCTAGTCTGGAGAATCACAACCAGATATTGGAAGAAACTAAGAATTTAGGATTCAGTCCAGATAATAAAACTCAAAAACAGTGGACAGGACTAGAATTTAATAATGGCTGTACTATAGTTTTTTTCTGAAGCATAACTTTTCTCTTTACAATCACCCCAGTTTAGCAAAGATAATCACAGTAAGTCCAATTTAATTACAAAATAAGTTTAGTTTTATTATATGTGGCCTGATCAGTTACATAAGTACAGCAAAAATAGTGATTTATCATATAGGCGCTTTTAAGTTGGCTTCACTGGAACTTTTCATGCAGAGTTTCAGATTAGACCATTGAGAGCCTCTCCAGGCGAGGAAACCAGGCCTCAGACTCACCGTCAGATTTTACCTGAAGTACCTGGTCAAATTTTTTTCTTGAGTTCTCTCAAATATTTTGAGGCTCCTGGGCCTGTCAGAAAGTGATGTTCTTTACTTACCATGGGGCTAGGAACTCTGGAAGGGAACCATGTAGACAAGGTACCAGGCCAAGGGCTTTAATGGTTCTTTAAAGTCGACCTTATTTCCTTAAAGTAGTCTGGTCATACCTTAAAATATGACATCCCAGTCACAGCCTTGGTAACGTAACCTGTGTTTTCAATTGTCCTGCTACAAAAAGACCAAATTCTTATTGAACTAATGCAGATAACTATTAATGTATTGCCATAAAAATAAGAATATAAATAGTTTCCAAGTTCTGGAGGGATTAGGTAGAGAGAAAGGAAAATGTTTCAATTATTGTTCCCCAAAATATAATTTACCAAATTGCTGTAAGCTGTAGATAGCTTAAGAGGAAAAAAATGTTTTTAACTCTGGAAAGAAAAACATAAAAAGAATCAGCAATGCTTTAAACAGAAAAGTTATAAAAAATTATTCCAGTCCTTCATCGATTTGGTTTCATGTAATTAAATCTCATTTTGCTTGATGTTGGGTTAGCAATTTTATCATTCCAGTTTTTTTTGTTACACTTCTGGAAATTTTTACCTAGTCCAATGACATGGTTTCAAAGTTGTCAGAAACCTATATGCAAGAGTACTTGTTGCAGTCTTTTCCATGAACCTCCTTGAAAATGCAACACTTTAGGTTTTGCAAAGAGCTTTTAGAAAAAAAGCATCAGAATAAAGCAATTAACGGCAGATGATACTTAAAACAGACATGGTTAAAGAGACAATGGACAAGAAAATTTGGTTATTTTCTGTCGCCTACAACAATTTAACATAATAGCCATAATTATGACTGACAACATATACCAAAACATACCAGATTTTTGGGAATCTCATACAATTTTAGAATAAATATTAACATATTCGTACAAATGTAATTCAAAGGTTAAACATTATTTTTTGTTTAACAATGTTTTTCATATAATTTAACATATCAAATAAGCTGGTTTATTATCTCTCTCTCTCTTTTTTTGGATGCTTCAGGGACCCTCTGCGATATCTCAAAGTTAGTTAGTTTGAGGTCAAAAAGACTTTATTTTAGAATTTGAAATTTGATTTTGTCAAATACATTAAAGGTTTAAAACACTTGATCAAAATAGGCTCACAGGTCACTGTAAAATAATAATCATTCATTTAGCCAAAATGACAATTAAAAAATTTCAAAAAACAAAACCTTTACTAGATAGAGAGGAGATTCTGTTTTCCAAATAATAAAAAGACTTAATAAGACAGCATGAGACAGACAGAATCTGCTTCTCCCTGTCCCCTCTTTTTTTTGTAATTTACTCAAAAAGTAAACAAAAATCTTTGATTATCTTTTGTCAGTATCACCTGAAAATCTTCTTTGAAGGAGAACACCAAATTTTAGTCTTGTGTCAGTGATACTGGAACATTTTTAAAATACATGTAATACATTAATCTCAGTTTGATCTTATAAAAATTCTGTTTATACAATTTTTATGAGATTTATCTTTTATAAAACCCTTTTATCACTTTTTACCTATTCAGTTTTATCTGTATCATTTTTATTTATTTTTTTATGTTGAAGTAACCTTTACTAAATTAGACAAAATTACCTTGTCTTTAACAAAACCACATCTTTATGTCTTTTTTTATCACCTTCCTCACCAAAAAACACGTCTTATTTTTTATATACTCTGCATATAAAATTGTCTCTATTATAGTCAGTAGTTTTTGTTACACATAATTTTTTTTTACCTGGGGAGAGATGATGCTGACATTACACATATTAAGTATAATTTTAACTCCTAGTCACCTAATTTCTAGTGAAAAACCTAGAAGTAAGCAATTTTAATTGTCATATGCCAAAATGTTTTACGAATACATATTTTATAAGTTTTAGAAATATAGGCTTCTTCATAGAGCAAATTTTTACATATGAAACAGGACATATTTACTAGTAAACCTAAATATCTTTTTATTTTTCTGAAATAAGAAGTCAAAAGTGTATAAGATTAAACTTATGTTTAATAACTAATGTTTTAACATTATATCTTCTTTGGAAATGATTGAAATAGTCAATGAATATCTATCATTTAACTTATCTTAACAAGATTCTAAGGTGTAGCTACCAAAAAGACTTGAGAAATGTTTTTAAGTAAACATTATAGAACATAATTATTATTAAAAATTCATTTATAAACTTCTATCCCATTTACATCTTATTTAATTTACTTGCTTTTAGGTAACATTTGTACTTTTATGATCTTAAATACCCAACAGAAACTTGTGTCTATATTGCATCCAATGCTTACAGATATGTCTGTTTTAACTAAACCAATATTTTTATTTACCAAAGATTGCTAAAGTCAGGTGAACTTGAACTTGAAAATTTTGAGGGCTTATTTATTTAATTTCTAAGTACTCATTTACCTTTACATTAGTTTGGTACTATGTAGGCAACATACAAACACAGTATAGACACTACATATATGCAGGTACATCATGTAACACACACGTACGTATGTGTGTATCTAAAAGCCAAAAAGAGCAAGGATCTCAATGTAAAAGAGAGTAATATTTTAGACCTGAAAAAAACTTGTCCACCCACAATTCTTGGGATTTCATGAGGAAGACAAAGGTCCCCCCAAAAAGGGGGCCTCCATGGCACATTTTTCTGTGTCCTCAAGAAGTCCTAGGAGTCCCAGGAGTCCCTTCTGGGCCCTCAGGTGGCATGGAAGGCGGCAGAGGGCAGCAGGACAGAAGTAAATGGAAGAACAGCACTGAGAGGAGCCAGTCTGAAGAAATTTTAGGTTTTCTTTTTAAAGGCTAATGAAGTTTTATATTGTCCTTGGCAAAAACCATGCCAATAAGAAGAGAAGCAGACAGAGAGAGCGCACATAGATAGCAGGGGTTTAAGAAGAGAGAAATTCAGTCAGCTGAGAAGCTTTATAGAGAAAACAGAGGCCTCAAAATACATATATACACACTCTGTTGCCCCGGCTAGAGTGCCATGGTGTCAGCCTAGCTCACAGCAACCTCAAACTCCTGAGCTCAAGTGATCCTCCTGCCTCAGCCTCCTGAGTAGCTGGGACTACAGGCATGTGCCACCACGCCCAGCTAATTTTTTCTATATATTTTTAGTTTTCCATCTAATTTCCTTCTATTTTTAGTAGAGACTAAAAATTAGTAGAGACTACTATTTTTAGTAGTAGAGGGTTTTGCTCTTGCTTATGCTAGTCTCGAACTCCTGAGCTCAAGCTACCCTTAGGGCTCGGCGTCCCAGAGTGCTAGGATTACAGGTGTGAGCCACCAAGCTTGGCCTAAAATCAGGTTTTAATTAAGCTGACTTCTAGGTTTTTAGAAGAATTTTTTAAAGTATCTTATTATCAGAATTAAGCCAGGCAAATAGCAAACATTTCTGTTACTTGGTTTTTTCTTTTTTGAAATTTACACCAAAAAGGATTTTTGTTGCCGGGGTGGGGGGGGGGAGGCATATTTGCCTGTTAGAGATCTAGAGCAATCACTATTTAAAATTTTTCTTTTCTTTTTTTTAACAGTAAGACAATCTCGTTTCTAATGTCTTGATTTCTTACAATAACTGCAACCATCTCAATATAAATAGGTGAGCTACCAGCTGTTCTAAGAGGCACACTTCTGTTTCTGCATAGACTCCATTTGTAAGGCAGATAGTGGCTTTCAATCCTGCTAAGAGCTGTGTTGCAGCCTGGGACTGACCAGGGACTGGTCCCAGAATGACACCCAGGGACTGACCCGTCCCTTCAGCTGCACTGTCTTCTGTTTACTCTTTTATATCAGGGAGTAGATTTCCAGCTTAAGTAGGAATCAATAGATTTCTCTGTTTTGGATTTAGAGCTGGTTGTCTCTAAAACGCTTAATAGTTTTTTCTTTTCTTTTCTTTTCTTTTTTTTGAGTATAACAAAACAACAAAAAGTAGTTCCTATCACACTCTAAATATAAACCAAAGTTTTATTCCTTTTTTCTTTTTTTTATATTTCCCTCCTCTGGATAATAAACCAAAGTTTTAAATCAAAGGTGTACCCGAACGAATGACTCAAAACCAAAACAAATATCCATGTATGAGACCAAAAGCACCAAGGTCTCCAAATAGGGAGCAAAAGCTGCAGCAAGACCCGGGCCACTCTCAGTGACATCTTGAAAGATAGGAGATTTTAGCTGGCCACAAATGGGACACACTGTAGGGGCAGGGAACCTGCGGCTTCTGGGCCACATGTGGCCTTTGGTGGCCTTCAGTGTGGCCTGTTGACTGAATCCAACTTTCATAGAACAAATCCTTTTATTAAAAGGGGTGCACCAGAGAAAGATGAAGCTTTTCTTGCCTCCTTTGGTGCTTAACAAAGATCACTCTTGAAATTAGAAGTGCGCAGGCTCCCCACCCCTGGGGAGATCTGCACACAAAGGCCTGACACCCTGAGTGTCCACAGATAAAAGAATAAAGGAGACAAACGATCTCTACAGTAAAGAAAAGCCGTTCATGTAAGACAGGATTAGGTACCCCAAAAGGCCAAGGGTCATACAAACAATTTCAAACAAGCAATTTAAACTGATTCATATAAATCTTTTTCTCCTGAGCAAAAGGTATCCCCTGAGGCAAGAAATTTTGTGGTGGGTCTAAAAACCTTTAACTCCGCTTCAAATCCAATCTCTGCTGGAATGTCGTTTATCTAACTCCCTGGATGTTAACATTTCAAAGACATAGTAAGATTGACATCTCCGGGGACTGAGAAGGGCTTGGAGTTACAGGCACTTGGAAAGAGAGCTTCTCTTAAAAAAAAAATTCTTTCTTTGAAATACAGCCAGTTCAATTTTTTCAAAGCAACTAAAACCAATAAGCCAAAAAAAAAATACCAGGGTTGGTATATCCAAGAGCCAATTTAGACAAATAATTTTCTCCTGTTAATTTGAATTTGGAAAGAAAGGAATAGAGAAAAACATTGATCTTTCCCTCCTTATCCATCACTGCAGAGGTCTGAAGAGCTGTTCTTTGTCCTACCTTTTCTGCTGGCTTTGCCGGGTCACTCCTCTCTATTAGTCCCTTCGTGGTCGCCAAACTGAAGGGGAGAAAGCATAATTTTTGTTCTCAACCCCCATAAATTCTTAGTTGAGACACTTTCCAGAAAGCAAAAGTCAGGTTAACAGCAGATGTTGATTGACGAATGCTGTACCCAGCACACGAGGGCCTCAGTTCAGAAGCCTCTCTCTCAAGGCAGTGGCTGGGGGGCCTTCCTTAAATAGGAGTTGAACAAAGAGCCACAGAGCTTAGCAGAGTGGCAAGACAAAGGGAAGAGAAGTTCCATCCTTTGAACGGCCTGAAAATGTGGGAAGGTGGTAAACCTGTTTCCAGATTTCTCCGGTTCCACGTGCCGTCCCCAGTGAGGAAGGATTCGTGTCCTGCTGTCAGCCAAACGGGCTGAGGCAGAGTGTCCCTGCCTTTTCAGTGTCTTTAACTTAGCAATCCTCAATATTTGGGGGAGAAACATTTTGATTTCCTGCAAAACCAAATAGAAATAATAGAAAAACAAACTATCATGCTGCTTCTTTGGGCTCTATTTGCTCCACAAGTATGGATGGATTCAAGTCAGTGCAGCCCACAAACAAGTTTTCTTCAAATAATGTTTATATCTAAAAGAGTGTTTCGAAGAATTTTGAGTCCTGAGTTTGTTCTTAAGTAATTTTGCACCTTCCTCAGGTAACAATGTTTATTCTGTCAGTTAACCCTTTTCTTAACTAGAGTGCAAGTTTGACTGTATTAGATTCAGTTTCCTAAAAAGCACTTGTCACCCGACAACCAAACATGCCTGTACCCAGCACACTGCCAATGCTCATCTGGGCCAAAACATGCACCAAGTCCCACTGCATCTCTCCAGAGTCATAATATCGCATTTTTTTCTGGGACAGGCTATACGTAAATTAACCCAGGCAGATAGACATCCCCTGAATCAGCATAGAGTTACGAATTATAGGGCGTTTGAGGACAACCAGCATCACAACCTCTTGACAAACTGCTGTCCTTAGGGACACCCTCAAGGGCACCCCCATCCTGTCCCCTGAGAGACTTCCCTGCTGCCATTTGCTCACCTGGCAAGTCCGCCTGCCTACCGGGGGAGGGGGGCGGGATACGGCTGTGGCATACTCTGCTAAAAGAGAAAGGACGTCTGCCTGCTGGGCAGAGCCGTGGGAGACAGCCAGCCTCAGGGGTCTGTTGGAGGGAACCATGAGAACCACAGGGTGTGGAGGGGCTGGGGCAGGACTGAAAGGTAACTCCAGGTAACCTGTGTGGACCAGTGACCATGGACTGAAGGGCAGGCAGCCCAAATTGTGCCTGAGCAGAGCCCAGCTGAGGACCAGACCCCTCCACCACATGATCTGGCCCCACAGAAGCCAGGCCAAACTTAGTCCCAACACAAGGGAAGGGGAGGGATCCAAATGAATTGAACTTGAGCTTCCGTCACCCTAGTGAAATAAGAGCTTAACATGACAATCTTGTTAAAGAAAATAGGAATTATATTTCTTGAAAATGAGCGATAGACTTACTTCACTATGGACTTTAGCTATTTGTACCTGCTGTGACTGTAGCATAACACCAGCCATTTTTTACTGTAATTGCCTGCTTGTTAATTTGTCTTTCTTGCTATAAACTTCCTGAAGACAGGAACTGTGTGTGCCGTTATAAACCCAGTACCTGCGACAGCGCCTGGCCCGCAGTCCACACCCATGAATAGATGGGAAATGACGGAATGGGTGAACCTTAGATGGGTGCGTCCAGCAAGTCCATCAGCAGCCACTAGGGCACTGGCGCAGTGACGGGCCATCTGTAGCATGAAATGCTATGTAAGCACTTAAAAATGGTGCCATCTGCAAGTAGTTTTTGGCATGGGAAATGGTTGTTACTTTGTTGTGTGAAGAGAAAGCAGATTTCAAAATAACATAATTTAAAAAAAATTTTACAGAATCCATGCATAATTTTTTTAAAAGGACAGTCAATAGTGTAAATTATATCTCTGAGAAGTGAGGTTATGGGGACTTTTAATTTTCTTGTGTGCTTTTTCATACTTTTCCAAATTTTTCCAGTGACCACATATTTTGTTACTAGAAGGGTGGGGAAAAGCACAAATGTAATCTTTCTAAGTTGTCAAGTCCCTGTACATTTTTTGGTGGTTTTCCAGTTTCTCAGGCTGCTGTGTGGGGTCTGCAGGAGCCCCTCTCTGTGGCAGGAGATTCAGGGACCAGGGGCTCTGGGCCTAGGGACTACCTCCAGGGCTTAGCTCCTCTCCCTTTTTTCCCCCTGCCTTTGCCCCTTGGATACCTTCCCCTCCAAATCATGTTTTCTCTGGGATGGATGCTCTGTCCTCTGACCTATTACATTTTGGATGAACCCTGTCTCAGCCTTCTGGCTGTGGCCACCGCCATGCCAGGACCTTTGATGGACTTTGCTGTTCCCTCTACCAGCCTCACCCCCAACCCCCATGCAGGGACCTCCCTCCATCCCTCACCCCATCCCAGGACCCTCTCTTAGTCATCTCCCACCTCTGTACCCCTGGAAGCTCTTGCCTTGCTTTTGGCCCCACTGTTTCCCTCATGTTAACATCAGCACTTGGGGTCACTTGGAAACAGGAAGGATAAAAATGTTGATTCTTTTTTCATTAAGGAAAATATACGTGACATAAAATTTACCCCCTCGGACATTTTTAAGTGTGCAGTTTGTGGTAGTAAGTACATTCACATTGTTGCGTGGCCGTCACCCCCATCTATCTCTAGCTCTTTTCATTTTCCAAAACTGAAACTCTGTCCCCAGTAAACACTAACTCCCCATCTCTCTTCTCTCCAGCCCCTGGCAGCCAGCAGTCTGCTCTCTGTGTCTTTTCATTGGACTATTCTAGGGACTTCACTTAAGCGGAGTCACAGCGTATTTGTCCTTTTGGGTCTGCCTTATTTTACTCAGCACAATGTCCTCAAGTTTCACCCTTGTCGTGGCATGTGTCAGAATTTCCTTCCTTTTTAAGGCTGAGTAATATTCCACTGTGTGGACAGACCACATTTTGTTTATCTGTTCATCTGTCAATGGACATGGGCTGCTTCCACATTTGCACTGTAAATAATGCTGTTGTGAATGTGAGTGGACAAAAGGGTCTTTGGGATCCTGATTTCAATTCTTCTGGGTACATATCCAGAAGTGGAATTGCTGGATCACTAGTTAACTTTTTATGGAAGCACCATAGTGTTTACCACAGCAGCTGCACCATTTACATTCCCACCAACAGCACACAAGGGGTCTGATTTCTCCACATCCTCGCCAACACTTGTTATTTTCTGAAAAACATTGATTTTTTTAAAAATGTATTCATTCAGCAAACATCTGCTGAAGAGCCACTGTGTTCCCAACCCTCTGCTGGTTTCCAGGGATACCCAGCTTCAATAGCACAGCCCCTAGATGGGTGTAGGAGGCAAGGGCTGAGACAGACGCTGTGGGCCAGGTGCCGCCGAGGAGGAAATATTTTCATTCTCCTTTTTTTAAGGTGAAGAAACTGAAGCACAGAAACACAAAGTTATTAGCTGAAAGTTGAACAACTAAAAGAGGAAGCCAGGATTCTAACCCAGATCTTTCTGGTTTCCAAGCCTCAGCGCTGATTCTGAAGCCGGCCTGCCTTCCCTCTGTCTCTGAGGGACTGAGAGACAGTGAGGGGACACTGTATGTCCACATCCACACTGCTGGTGAGCAACCCTCCAGCGTCAAACCCAGACTTTCTGAGACACTTGGCCTCATTTTTTTTTTTTTTTTCTTGAGACAGAGTCTCACTCTGTTGCCCGGGCTAGAGTGCTATAGCATCAGCCTAGCTCACAGCAACCTCAAACTCCTGGTTCAAGCAATCTTACTGTCTCAGCCTTCTGAGTAGCTGGGACTACAGGTGCTGGCTACCAGACCCAGCTAATTCTTTCTATTTTTAGTAGAGACTGAGTCTCACTCTTGCTCAGACTGGTCTCAAACTCCTGATCTCAAGCAATCCTCACACCTCAACCTCCCAGGTTGCTAGGATTACAGGCGTGAGCCACCACGCCCAGCCGACACTTGGCCTTTTTGAAAAGAGGCCAACTGAGAGATGTCGCACAGATGGGAACACCAATCCCTTTAGGTGGGGAAAGAGAGTGGAAGCAGAGAGAACAGGACTGTTCCACAAGGAGAGAAGAAGAACCAAGGATCTGGGATTAAGGTCTAGTTAACCCTCATTTAGATTCTCTTTAAATTAACATTTACTGGGTGCTAAGTGCATTGACATGTATCAGCTCCCGTAATCCTTGAAGTCTCCCTAGGAAACAGGCATTGCATTTCCCACCCTGTAGATGGGGGCACTGAGAGCAAGGATGTAATACCTCAAGAGGGTTGCAAGTGTCAGAGAAGCAAGATAATTCCAGCTGGTCCTACCAAGGTGCTCCATCTTCCTGCTGTAAAGCTCTCTGCTGTAAAATGGGGCACCTAATTCATAAGGTTGTTGTCAGGATTAGTGGATAAAGTGCTGAGAGTAATGTCTGGGGCATTTAATGCTACATAAACATTGGCTATTATCTTAGTTTGTTTTCTGTCGCTATAACAATACCATAGACAGGGTAATTTATAAAGAAAATAAATTTATTTCTTACAGTTCTGGAGACTGGGAAGTTAAAGAGCAGGGCACCAGTATGTCTGGTAGGGGCCTTCTTGCTGCATCCTCATGTCACATATCTGAGGGCCTCACATGGCAGGGGGACAGTGTGTCAGCTCAGGTCTCTCTTCCTAGTCTTATAAAGCCACCAGTCTCATCATAGGGGCCCCTCATGACCTAATCTAATCCAAATTACCTCCCAAAGGTCCCACCTCCCAAATACCATCAACATATGAATTTGAAGGTTAAGTTTCCAAAACATAAAATTCAGGGGCTACATTAAAACCTTAGCAACTACTATTATATTATATACCTGGTATTCATTATAAGTGTCTTTAAGAGTAGGACAGTACCTTAGCTCCGTGTTTCCTAAATTTCAGTCATATTTACACTGCTTTCAAATTTTTGATTTATGATCACTTATTTAAATAATTAGTTAAAATTTAGGATGACTATTAGTTATTTAATATACTATTATCTATTTAAAATATTACTTCTTAAAATACTTTAAAAAGTCTTGTTATTTTCTTAAAATCTTTAGCTTAACTCACTCTTTAAATGTAAATATCTACTTTAGCATCATGCTAAGCAATAAAAATTTATAAAAAGCCACACATTTGATGTGCCAGTAATGTATCTATTTCCCATTATTCATTTAAAATAAATAATGATTGAAATCAAGACACCTGTTGGTGCACTGTCTCAAGTCCCCTTGACTCCACCTGTGGCAGGCATGCCACTCCTTGGAGAAACACCAAATTTCTGTGTCCCCTGGCTGCCTACAGGGCACTTTTTGGGCATAGTGTTTATCAAATAAGTAGAAAATTTGCTTAATCAAGAAAAATTAATTTCTTGATTTATTATTGACTTCATAGGAGATATTTTCCATTTTACCCTGTAACTTTAACCTATTGAAAATAGAGCAATGCATTTAAGAAGGTTTGTTCTTTTAAAAAGAAAAAACTTTTAAAGACATTTTAAAGATTAAATTTGCAGAAACAGAATATGCAGATCCTAAAAAGAATCTGCCTTGTGAAGGCTCAAGTCCGTCCCAACCTAGAGCCCCTGCTAGTGCCGGTCACCCTCCACTCTGGCCCACCGGAAGCGCTCAAGTTACAGACAAGGAGTTTCCTCTTTAGGAAACATTTCCTCTGTCCAACCATAAATCTCCAATAAGCAAATCCCTCTTTGAAACCTGATGACTGCATCCCTTCCTACAATGTCACAGACTTGTTGGGGAACTCTGCCTTCCCCCTGGATAAGGAACATAAAGTCAAAGTTCTGTGTCAGTCTCACAGACATATTTTTTTCATGTTACTAAAACATGACTCTTCTCTGAAAATGATTACATGCTGTAGTTTTTTCCTGGCAAAACAGAGCAAGAAGTACAAACAACTAAAGCTGAGACACTCAATTCAGAGGAGCTCAAACGTTTCATCATCCCGTGGCTGTGTTCGCTCAGGCTCAGGCGACCTGCACCGGGGTGTGGTTTTGTGACCGCCTCCTGCCCAGTGCTCTAAAGATTACAAATGCCACCTAGTGGGCTGCTTTCCATCACATTCGTAAGTACTGCAAGGCAAAATTCGGGGTTTTTTGACATTTAGGGCTCCAGTCGTTACGCAAACATTAAACTTTTAAAAATATTTAGATTGAGATTTTAAAAAATACGTATTTATCGTCCACTTGTGAAGAAAAGGGGGGTGGGGGAGGATAACCAGAGCGAGCGAAGTTCATGCTAAGTGTGAACTGCCCTGACGAGGTGGCTGCCTGCACCTGGCCGGTCTGCTCACTTCATCCTCGTCTGGCCGGCTGCTGCCCTGGCCAATCTGTGGCTCCTTCTAGCAGGAACAACCTCCAGCTCGTCCCCACGGTCACCAGAAGGGGCGGAGGAGGAGCTTTCCTGGTGAACTGCTCCCGCTGGGGAGGCCGGGAGTGGGCGCGAGGCTGTGCACCCGGCCCGCCTGGGCGGCCTTCGATCCGCGGCCGCGCTCCGGACACGCGGGGCAGCACCGGCGGCGGCCCCGGTGCGCCTCCCCTCTGGAGGAAGGCCGGGCGCCCCGAACGTCTCGTGGCAGCTGGGAACGCTCAGCTGTGCGGCGGTGTAGAGAACCGAAAGCGCTTCGGCGACCGGAGAGTCGAATGAGAATAGGCTGGATCCCGAACCGGCGACGTCCAGGGAGGAGCCCGGGAGGCTGGCCGGGCGTGGTCCGGGCGGAGAGCGGGACCCGGCGGAGGTCAGGGACGCAGAGGCGAGCTCTGTCGGCCTCAGCTCCTTCCCGAGGCCGACGGACCCTCCCGCGTGCGCCCTGGGCCGGGGCTGGACGTGGCAGCCGGGCTGGCGGTCCCGCGGCGGGGCGCGGCGAGGGCGCGGCGGGGAGGCTGGCGGGTAGCGCTGCGGACCTGCGCGGGCTGCGCGAATCGCGCCGCCTGTCCCACAGCCCTGCAAGTTCCGGCCAGGCCCCAGTGATGAAAGACTGCATCGCGATGGGAACCCATCACCCGCAACAAAAGCAAAACCTTTGGTCAGGGGAGACACAAACCTATACTCTAAAACTGAGTCCCGGTTCCTCCTGCCCCTCTCCTGGGGACAAGGGTCCCTCCTGCAGCCGCCCCACCCCCGCGCTGGAGTCAGCCGGCCTCCTCCTGGGGGGCGCGAGGCCTGAAGGGCACCGGGCTTCCACCAGGGCTTCCTCATGAGGCCTGGGACCCGCCACCCGCTCCAGCGACCCTCACACGGGAACGGCTGGCAGCTTTCTGGGGTTGCAGCTGGGCATAGGGGAGCTGCAGCCCGAAGGTGGGCGTGAGGGGCAAATGGAGGCCTATGGAGAGGGCAGAGGCAGCTCTGAAGAGGGACTGGAGCGGGGCTCTGGGGAATGTCCCCGGGAGGTCACAAAGTGGACCCTACTGAGGAAGTGTTGCCAGTGTGTGCAGCTCCAAAAACCCCCTGGGGTCTGCTTCCTCAGGGCCATCTTCTGGTGGCTGCTGTCCTTGGTGCCTGTTTGCAGAAAGAGACAGCACTCGGGTTTTCCTGTGAGTCCAGGGCCGTGGCAACCCCTGGGCTGTGTGTGGCTGCAGGGCACAAGAGGACTCTGGCCAGGCACAGTGCCCTAAGCCAACATGCTGGGCATCACTGGACCCATCTCTGCCTCCTGTCCTCCCCACTAGAACGTGCTTGGGGCCAAGTGTCCACTCTTCATGGTCATTCAACAGAGCCATCATAAAAATTAAATTATGTAAACTTACAATGAATTATGTTAGAAACAAAGGTAACAATACTCAAAATATTCATTGTTCCCTAATTCTTTGACTGCATTTTACTAGTATTTCTGCTTTTGAGAGTGTATGTCGCACCTGTGGGGTGAAGGGTATCCTGCTGTGCATATTTTTCACCCTTGTGCTCAGCAGTGCAGTGTCGGCAGCTTGAAGCTGATGAGGCTGTTCACACCGCAGGGATGGGAGGACGCTGCAAGTCAGGGCCTCCCCTCCACCTCCTCCTCCAGGCTGGCTGTAAGCCCTGTGTCGTCAGCACACCACCCACACCTCCAGGTGAAGTCAGGTTTGCGCTTTCACTCCCTGTGTCTCCCACATCTGGTTTTAGCTGCTCTGGGGGTAAGGGTGAGGAGGAACGACAGCAGAGATGGGAAGGAACTGGGGTCTCCCCTCCCTGGTGATGTGATAGTTCAGCCTTTTCTAGGAGGATTCTGCCAGCTGGGGGTGTCCACATGCTGTTCTCATGCATGAGTCCTAGGTGATGCAGGAAAGCCGCTGAGGACTTTGGTTCATATGGACCAGAAGAAAGCCCTTGGAACCCCCACTCCTGTAGGCCAAGCCAGGCCTGGGGACCTCCGCATGTCCACTCATGCCATACTGAGCAAGGCTGGCTGCATTTGTCTGTCTCCCTTGCCCTCTCTCTCCAGGCTTCCTCCCCCACTTCTCAGATAAGTCAGTGGCCAAGGAGATAAGCTGTGTGTCCCTCCTGCATGCACAGTCCCTGCATTGTGCCTTGGAGCACTTCTCCTTTGGCTGTGGCATAGTAGTGGTGGCCCACCCCACTTGCCTTGAGAGGGAGAGGAACCCATGGCACTCTCCCCAGGCCCTTGTGCCACTCCGTCCTGTGAGGGTCTCCGAGCAGCCCCATACACACACCCTGCACCAGGCTTCTGTGTGGCTGAACCAGGAGAGGGGGCTGGCACTCAACCCTGCTCACCATGAATACAGAAGTGACCCCTGGGGTGCAGGTGCATTTGCTCCTGTGAGGATTGCCCCTGCCTCCAGGGCAGTGGGGTGGAGAGCAGTGCATTCGTCAGTGCTGGAGGGGGACCGTGGGGCAGGACTTAGGCAAGTGAATAGGGACACTGGTACAAAGTGCTTCTGCCACAGGCTTAGCCAAGAGAATAAATGAGAAGCCCTTCGCCCCTGCCCGGCATATAGCAAGTGTTCAATAAATGGTAGCTATGTTCACTATTGGAAAAAGGCACCTGAGGTCACCACATTTGTGCAGCTCCACTCAGGGGGCAGAGATGCTCCACAGGCTCACATGGATGTCTCTGTTCCTTGTTGCAGGGCGGGAGTTGTCCCTTAGGGACCACCCTGCCTCACAGCCTGGGTGAAAGGCCCACCTGCCCTCCATGCACATGTTCACCAGCCCCTGGTATCCCTGGAAGCTGTGGACACATTCCCGAAGACCCAACAGCCCTACAGAAGAGGGCCCAAGCTGACCTCACTTGTCCTGGTGCATCATCTGTGGAATATCTGTGACAGTCGAGGGCACAGGGTGAGGTTGGAGGGCAGGAGGGACTCAAGTGCTCTACCTGCTTCTACTGGTTAGGGAAGACCAGCTGTCAGAGGGGAGGCAGCCAGCCTGGGTCACTGCTGCCCTTCAGATACACACCCTTGCTCTCTTGTCCTGGCAAATATTGCTCTTTTCCAAACCCAATGTTTAACTTCATTGGGGGTGGGGCAGAGTGAATAAATCCAGGTGAAATGTGGCCAGTGTAGGTTTCACCTTTTCCCCCTTTGTCACTACATTACACCTGGTTTCTTAAACCCTCTCCACCTAGCATCAGTAGCTCATCTATTTATTCTTTTTTGCACGCATGTCCCCAGGCTTGAAAAGAATTCCTTTAATATCGTAGAAGTCATGTGGAAAGGAGGCGCCGAGGTGAGCAGCATAACTGTGGGGGTGGTGACTGTCTCAGAGTCCAGTCCGTTATCCCAAGATAGGAGTGAAACAGGCACTGCCTTCTCTTCCTTATCCTGTTCTTAAGCCCTTGAACATCAAACATAATTCTCAGGCGGTAACTGAGCAGAGCAGACAGGGAGGGCCAACCACCTTGCTCCTCTCACACACTCTCTTACGGAGGCAGCCGGAGCAACATGCAGAGCACTGTGTACACAGAGGGTGCCTGCTGGGGAAGGCTGTGACTGGAACCAAGTGGAAAGTGTTGCAATGGGTACAATTTGTTGTTCTATACCTTTATTCCAATGGGGTTATTCTCCTCGTTTAGCTATCTTAAGTTCAACTTAAGTCATTATTAGTAATTCTAATTTCTTGTTTAATTTCCATGCAAGATAGGGCTTCCTTGTAAAACACACTGATAGAGGCAGTGTTCTGTATCTCCCAAAACAGACGTTATCTACAAATTACAGGGAAACAGTGACATCAAGGCCCTCTATGTATGAAATAAACCATAAGAAAGAAAGGAGGGGAGGAGAGGAACACTCTGAGAGTTGCTGAGAACTAAAGCTAGTGGACTCCCCTTGGCATGCAAGTCCTCCGAGTGAACGCACTGAGCGGCCTTTAAGCAATAGCATCATAGCAATTTCCTCTACACTTGAGGAGATGATTATTCTCTCTCTTGGGCAGTGATGTCCCTGAACCACAGACCCCAGGGTAATCCGCTGTGTTTTTAGGAAGGACCAGAAGCAGGGCCCAGTGTCCTTTTGGCTGGCCTGAAACCAGCATAAGAAGAGTTTCCTGACACGTACCCAGGCCAGTCCTTTCACTTTTTGAAAAAGGGAAACTGAGGCACAGAGTGCAAAGGGGCCTTCCCAGGGTAGGACTGCTGACCCAGGTCTTCAGTGTCCCTGTTGTGCTCTTCTCACTCAGAATATGGACGTGTGTCTCAGTTTCTCCTAGCAGTCAGAGCGCCTCGTAGGGACACAATACAGCCTGCAAATGGTAACCATGTCTGTGAATTCCTAGTAGCCACATTTAGAAAGAGTAAAAGAAACAGGTGGAATTAATTTTAATAATATCGTTTGTGTAATCCAATATTATTATCCTTTCAACATGTTGGTACTCAACCTGAAATAATTTTTAATGAGATAGTTTACATTCTTTTTTGCACTAATTAGGGTATTTCACATTTCCTGCATTATCTCAGTACAGACCAGCCAGCCCTTGAGCAGTCAGTGGCTGCTTGTTGCCAGTGGCTATGGTGTTGGGCACAGCCCCAGGTCAGGGGTCCCCGCCCTGGGGGGGGGGACCGCTTCTCACAGGTGTGACTTCAAATGATGTCCTACCCTAGCTTGGGTTTCCTCAAGCCCAAAATGAACATATGAGTACCTATTCCACTGATTTGTGAGGACTACATAATCCCAGAAAGTCCAAGATGTCCAGAAAGTATCTTGCTTGGTGCTCAGCACACAGTGGCGTGCCGGAATCTATCACCACCGTTAGGTAAAGTGCCTTCAGGGGTTCTGGGAAATACATCCCTTCTCAGTTCATCATCTGGGGTAATTCAGGACCACACTCTGATAGAGATCACCAGTGGTTAGTAACTGGATTCAATTTTTAAAAAAACATATATTGAAAACCTTCTGGAAGCTTGATGTTTAAAAAGACATGGTTCTTGTTGGGTGGATGGGGGGAGGGAAGCCTTTGGGAACTCTCTGTACTGTCTACTCAATTTTTCCATAAAGCTAAAACAAAATCTTTATATTTTTTAAAGAGACATGGTCCATAACTAGCCTGACTGGATCTTTGTATCTCTTTCTTAAGCAATCTTATTGTCAACAAACAGAAAGTTGTAATAATAAATATATAAATATTATATATGTATGCTCTTACAAATACACATACAGTGACTATGATGTGAATGGTGCCCTGGAGTTGTGCAGTGTAAAACCTGTGCAACAGTGCACAGCAGCCCTCTTTACCCTCGGTCTACTGGGGGAAGCAGACACACAGATTAGTTACTAGACTAAAAGGCAAGATGAAACACATCCAATAACAGGGAAAAAACAAACAACAAGGAACATGAGAAGGCAGAGGATAAACAAGGAACTCAACCTGGGAAGAAATATAAATGGAATCAGTCAGAAAAGAAAGGGGAAATTTAGGCAAGTGGAGTGAAAGGCAATGGAGTGTGTCACAGGCCCGCTCCGCCCTGCTCGAGCCCACTGTGACTCTGCCACGTTTTGATATTACTGTTTCCTGTGTGTTGAGCAGCTGTTGATGTGCTTCTGGGCTGTCTCTAAGGCCTGGGGATGCCCCATTGGAACCACATGGTCTTGTGAAGGTAAGACATTGAGTTAAGCTTCAGAACTCTCCTAGGGCAACATGTGTACCAAGAAATGAGTCTTCTCTCTAAGAGAGGTGTCACCACCATCTTAAGCAGCTTTGAAACATGCCCTGCTACCACAGCAGGATAGTGTACTGCCATTGGCCTGCCAGCACCAGGGCTCGAGCAGAGCTGTTTCCCAGTGTGGGGTGCCTTTGGGTTCACTCATCCCACCTCTGCCTAGGTGTCCATGGAAATATAATTTTAAAGATGGCTGACACCTGGGTGGTATCTGCTGACTTTAGTGTCATGACATTGGGTTTCTTGCCCCTGTTCATTAGACAGATAGGCTAAACCAGCCTCAGATCCATGGAGAGCTCCCACAACCACCCATTTCCCCACGACTCTTTCCTACTGAGTTGCCATGCGGGGTGTGGGGTGGGGTGGGGTGACACTTGACATGCATGCCGTTCCCGTGGGGCAGCGCAGAACGGGAGGGGAGTTCCCCACAGGTGTTCTGCCTTTAGCTTCTTGAAGTCAGGGTCAAATCCAGCAGCTACCTCAAACCACACTCTCAGAGGAACAGTCATGGCTTTGCAAAGAACTGAGAAGAGACAGTTGGGTGTGACCACATCCACCAGAGGTTACAGTCACATCCCAGCCAACCCTGTGGATAGAGACCACAAGAGGGAGGGCAGGCTGCCGCACAACAGAAAAGATGCAGCCAGGCCGAACCTGCAGAGCCCACTGGGAGATGTGGGCACGAAGGTCGGGTCTTGGAAATTGGTGGCCATCTCCACTTCCGTGATATATTTTCCAGAGACATTCTATTTTCATTCCACCTCTCTAGCTTCCTACGTAAGTAGTGACTGAACGAAAACATTCATGGGGGTGATGCACAGCAACTTCAGGACAGTGGCTAAATCCTAGACCTTAGTGATGAGTGGGCAACGAGTGCTTGCTACACCTGTATGGTGGAAGTATTTCATTAGCAACCAAACCTCCACCAAGGAAGGTATATGGATGGCATGTGGAAAGATGTTCAATATCGTTAATCATTTCAGAAATTCAAATTCAAACTACAGTGAGCTCTACACTCCCATCAGAATAGATAAAATAAGAACAAAAGAAAAAAATCTGGCAATACCCAGTGTTGATGAAGATGTGGAACAACAGAACTCTCGTATGTTGCTGGTGAAAGTGAAAATGCTAAATGAATTTGGAAATAGTTTAGTGGTTTCCTATAAAGTTAAACATACACTTGCCATCTGATCAAAATATCCTGCTGCTAGGTATTTAATCAAGAAAGATGAAAACTTATCTTCACATAAACATGAATGAATCTTAAATGTGTGTGTGGTTTTTTTTAGAAATGTGTTTTTTTAAGTGGAAGAGGCCAGACTCAAAAACCTGCCTTGTGTATGGCTCCAACTTATATGATATTCTGGGAAAAGGCAAAAATCTACAGGAATGAGGAACAGATGCCAGGGCAGGGAGGAGGAGGGGAGCGGTTGGTCTACATGGGCAGCATGAAGAAGTCTTGGGGGAAGGATGGGATATTCAGTCTTCCTTGTGGTGGTAGTGGTTGCCCAACAAGATGCATTTGTCAAAATTTATAAAACTTTACACCAGAAAGAGAGAATTTTACTGTATGTAATTTTCTTTTAAAAAACCTACATTGAAAGTAGGTATTTCTGGTAGCTTCAGATCTGAGAAAAATCATTTTCCCTCTGAGGAATGCCATAATATTGTATTTTTCTAATAGATAATGTTCCTAGGAGACCCAAACCTAAGCTTAAGAAAGAAAAACAAAGGAAAGAAAGAAGCTGGCATCACTGACAACTTTTAGAGCCTCAACATTTTGTTCAGGGTCAAGAAAGGATCAGAGGAGAGAAGCAGGCGTGGCAGGGGACCCAAGAGAAGGCTGGATTAGCGGGCAGCTCCCGGGTCAAACACTCATTTTCTTGTGCATCTACACAGAGTGGGGCCTGGCTGGCAGCCCTGCCAGGGAGTGACTCTACTGGGATGAAACAAGATGGTAAACCCTGGGCCCGTCCCAGGCACCACTGCATTTTCTGCCTTTGCCAACATCTTCAGCTATCTTTCCTTTCATTTCCATAAAATCCTGTTTCCTCTCAAGCATTCCCCTCTGCTTGGTGACTAACATGTTCCTTCTGGCCTGGTACAAGGGTCTGGAGCCGTAGCAACTGGCCAGGTGGCCCTCTGGGGAGGGAGGGTGGGAGCAGTAGTCGATGTTTCTCTGTGTCTGTCACCACACTCTGCATGGCTTTTTCTCTTCCTTTGGCATTTCTCTCTTGCTGGGCATGGCTCAAAATGCCAGGACCCCAGCAGTCATCAGCAGCTGCACCCAGGCTCCCTTGGCACGGGAAAGGCACAATCCCAAGCCTCTCCTTTCCTTGGCTCTCCTGACCCGACTGGCTTCCTGAGAGGTTGTGGGGCCATGGAGCCCATGCTCTGAAGATGCAGTGGGGTCCCTGGGTTGTGTCTTACCCATTCGGCATTCCCAGGGACTAACAAATGGCTTGGATATCACTGATGATTCTGAGTTCAGGGTAACTGGCTTGGACTGCTGCCCCTAGCTCCATCTCTAGAAGGAAGGGGATGAGAACTCCAGAGACATAAAAGATGGCATATTTTGGGGAGAAGTTAACTAATCTTAGATGGATCATTTACATAGAACCTCAGATGTCACACACTTGGGATACACATTTCATAATTGCAGTGAGAATTACCTTCACTGGGTAGCCGGCAGAGCTATTTTTAAAGGAAGTAAGTTCAGCTCACTTTGGCCCAGCAGGAGCACACAGGGCCCCTCTGCACGTTGGCTCTCTCCATTCTTTACAAAGGGTGATGACAGTGCCGAGACCCGTATAATTGTGCTGGGCTGCAAAGACAGGCACAGGGAAAGGCAGTGACCGCAGGACACAGGGCAGCAGGAGGGCCAGGGACGAGCTGTGACTCTTCTCCCCACTGACGCTCATCTTTCATTCTCTGCAGGCCTGATCAACTGTCAGCTTTCACAGGGAGAACACCCAGGTCAAAAACAGTTCTTCAGTTATTAGAAATGCTGTGTGGTTTCCCCCAAATCCTTGGCCTCAGCCACTGGTGTGAACTGAAACACCAGGCGCTTTGCCTGCAAGCTGTCCTCATTTGGTTTTCATTAGGATGTGTTAGAACGGGAGAGAAGCAATCTTTGTCAGCTCGAGGCGGGAATGGAGGAGGTAGGCCTGCAGGGCTGCAGAGGCAGGGTGTCTGCCCTGGGCTCAGCTGGGGTGTGGAACACCAGCAGGATGGACACTGCCACTGTCTCTTGGCGTCTCTGTGAGTGTGGTCCTGCCGAGCAGTTCCCTCGCGGGACAGGCCTGAGCTCCATCCCGCTCTCGGACTGGGCAGCTCTCCAGGAACAGCTTGCGCCCTTAGGCCTCTCTGCTCTGCCGGGGCCTGGCCCTTGCTCTGGGCCCCGGATGCTCTGCTGCATGGACACGGCCGCTACTGGGGCAGACACTGTGTGGTGGTCACATATGGAAGCGTCTGTTTCTGGGCTTTGTGGGCAGTCACATCCGCCTATGGCCACGCACAACTTCTGGACCAAACGCTATCTGTTGATTTGACCCTGAGTAATAGTTGGCTATTTTCCTAAATCAATTTCACTGGAAACTATTGTGAATGTTCAAGAGAATGTGTTTCATTCTGCTCTGGGACGAGCCCAGGAGAGAGCACCAGACTCTCAGCTAGGTGCCAGGAATACAAAGATGAAGGAGACATAGACTTCAATTATTTATACGCACATAGCATAAAATTTACCATTTTAACCATTTTTAAGTGCGTGGTTCAGTAGCATTAAGTCTACTCACACTGTTGTGCTGCAGTCACCCCATCCATCTGCAGGTTTCTCATCTTCCCAGCTGAAACTCCCCATTCTCCTCCCCAGCCCTGGCAACCTCCATTCAACTTTCTGTCTCTATGAATCTGACTCCTCTAGGAACCTCACGTAAGTAGACACCTACAGTACTTGTCACTCAGCACAATGTCCTCAAGGTTCATCCGTGTTACAGCATGTGCCAGAATTCCCTTCCTTTCTACAGCTGAGTGACATTCCATGCATGTGTGCACTACATTGTGTTTATCCGCTGCTTCCGCCCTTTGGCTGCTGTGATACTGCTGCTATTTACATGGGTGTGCACATATCTCAGGACCGTGCTTTCATTTCTTTTAGAATTCCACCCAGAATTGGGATTGCTAGATCATATGGTAATTTCATTTAACCTTTTGAGGACCACCATACCGGTTTCCACAGTAGCTGCCCCATTTTACATAGGCATAGAGACATGATTTTAACTGATCAGAGCTCATGCCAAGCAGCAGCAGGAGCCAGGGACAGGCACACCACCTTTGGGCATCGTCAGGGCAGGCTTTTTCAAAGAGATGTGGCTTAGCCAAATACTGAAGGATGGTGTTTCCACTGGGCACAGGGGTGAAAACACAGGTGCTTGTCTGAAGTTCCCAGGGATGTGCACAGCCAAGGGCCCCTGTGCTTGTGTCCTGGGAGCCTGAGCAACCAGTGATCCCCAAATCCTTGATGGTAAAGGGGGGAAATGCCATGCTATGAAAGCTGCCATAGTTTGACCCTGGTAAGAGTGGAGAGGTCAATATTCCTTTAGGACAGAGTATATATTTGTTTCTTTTGTTTTGGCAAGGAGGGTAGATCTAGGAAAATTAGCTATATAGATACAAGACAAAGGAGCTCTGCTGGCAGGAATTCTGACTGCCCTGAGAGTAATAACCATAGGGACATATAAATAGCTGTCATTTACCAGTGTTGACTTATTGATTCATTAAAAGAGCTCTATGAAAAAGGTACTGTGATCATCCCATTTTACAGATATGGTACAGTGAGGTCAATAAGTTGCCCAAGGTCATATGTGAGGGAGACCTGGGATTCAGCTCTAGGCCATCTGGTTGCACAGGATCTCTCTGCAGAGGGAAGAGTGTTAAACAGCAAACACCTGCCCTCTGGGCACTTGCACTGTAGCTGGGGATACAGATAATAAACAAACAAATAAGCATAAACTTACATGACGTGGCACAGGAGGAGGCAATCTTTTCCTGTGAAGGTATCAGTGTGGTTCCAATGAGACTTTATTAACAGACACTGAAGTTGTCATGCTTGGTGACAACACACTTGGTGAGACAGGGCTGCCAGAAGGGGCTAGGGGATGATTCCGAGGACCCTGCCTTCCCTTCTCTGTTCTCATCTCTACCTGACATCATTTCAGGAGTCTGCAAACTACAGACCATGGGGCAAATCCACTCCACTACATTTGATATTCTTTTCAACCTTTAAAAAAATGTGAAAACTATTCTTACCTCAATGGTATGGTATTTGACCTCATTAAACATTTTTCATTGTCAGCAGTAGCGCCAGGAATTGCTCTGATGCCTCAGGTGAACCTGTCTGCTCCAAGCATAAATAAAGTGACTTTCAAACCACGTATTATATTGCAAGCACACACTGCCATGGAGAATAGGATGCTATGTGCTCATTGCCAGCTCTGGTCTTGTTTCATCTGTGACCTGTCCACCGTCCCTCCCCTGGAATTATTTTGAAATAAATCACAGACATCATGCCAAGAAACAAATTAATTTTAATTAAGCATGAGTGTCTTAGAAAACTTTTATTTAACATAAACATATAATGCAAATAAATTAAGGATTGTATAAAGTACGTATCATTTTTCATTATTTAAATACATCTGAATTTACCAGGAAAAACACCCCTTCATTATTTCCTGATATAAATGCACCAAGTACAATTTACTGATCTAGTTGCATTGAAAATCAGATTTTTCCATGCATATTCAAGGGTCCAAATAGAATGGCCAAGAAGAGTATCACACAATATTAGAAAACATAGAAAATTTTAATTTCCCAGGAGAGCCCTATCGATCTGCAGATAAGGGTGGAACAAAATCATTCCCTGGCAGCATAGCTGTGGAAACTGAAGGAAATTAAGGAAAGGGTTTTGTGGCAGCTCTTCTGAAAAGACAGCTCCAACAAGATTGGCTTGTGTAGCTGCACGAAATGCAGCTGTGAGCCAAGTCTTTTGTAATAATCGGCACTCTGTAACCTGTAACCTGTGACGTGGCGCTTGGTGATACTGAGGTAGCTAGCATTTGTCTAGCACTTTCCAGTCAGCAAAACACTTCCACTTACATCAGCCCACTCTGAGCATTTCTATCTACATCCCTTGAGATTCACAGGGCAAATCTTATACCAAACAACAGCCCCAGCAATATGGCACATTTGGCATTAAACTTGCCTGAGTGTATCCTGTTCCCTCTGCTGAGAGAGTCCTTTTGCATTAAAGCTTCTTACTGAACTATCGTTACTCAAGCTCCCTGTGCAGCCAGAGAGTGGCCTTTTTCCTCCTTGGGTGGAACGTGAGGGTGTGTATATTACCAGTTCAATCCAGCATGTCATAGCTGGCCTAGGAGCTGGGTAGAGATGACCCCAGGCATTTCATCCTGCCCATCCCATCCCATCCATCCCATCCATCCATCTCATCCATTCCATCCCATCCTATCCCATCCCATCCCATCCATCCCATCCCATTCATCCCATTCATCTCATCCATCCCATATCATCTATCCCATCCTATCCCATCCCATCCATCCATTACATCCCATCCCATCCCATCCATCCATTTTATCTCATCCCAACCCATCCCAACCCATCCCATCTATCCATCCCATCCATCCCATCCCATCCCATCCCATCCCATCCCATCCCATCCATCCCATCCCATCCCATTCATCCCATCCATCTCATCCCATCCATCTCATCCATCCCATCCCATCCATCCATCCCATCCCATCCCATCCCATCCATCCATTACATCCCATCCCATTCATCCCATCCCATCCCATCCCATTCATCCCAAACATCTCATCCATCCCATCCATCCCATCCCGTCCATCCCATCCCATCCAATGCCATCCATCCCATCCCATCCATGACATCCCATCCCATTCATCCCATCCATCTCATTCATCCCATCTCATCCATCCCATCCATCCCATCCCATCCCATCCATCCATTACATCCCATCCCATTCATCCCATCCCATCCCATCCATCTCATCCATCCCATCCCATCCCATCCATCCATCTTATCTCATCCCAACCCATCCCAACTCAACCCAATCCATCCCATCCCATCCCTTCTCATTCCACAGCTGCCTGGAGAAGCTGGGTCATTATTTACTGCACTGAGGCTCTGTCTTTACTTTTTGGCACACCCTTTCTAATGCTGAAGACAAAATCCATTTCCCTTTATGGAAAGCATCAGGCTATTCACAAACATTCCAAGATTGTAGTCCCTTTCCTTCTTTGCAGATAAGCTTGGCTATGTTACCTACTTCCACAGATGAAATGTGAGAGGAAGTGATCCTGTCACCTCCAGGTGGACACGTTAAGAACCAGTACTCTGAGCACCAATTTCTAATATCCCCTTCCAAGGACACGATGGAGTTGTGTGCCCAGTGCCAGTGCCCAGGCATTCCTGCCTCTCCCCTCCTCCCAGCCCTGATGCCCTGCCCACAGGAGTCTAGACTGGGGCTGGGTGCATCTCTAGTTACAAACAGGCCTTGCACTTCACACCACCATGCTCAGGCACCATGTATGTGGGTGGGGCTGAATGGAAAGGCAGGATGGATGCTGATGACTGCCTTTGTGCTCTGCGCGTGGGGCACCCACTGCAGCCTTTGCCAGGCAGGCCTTCATTCTCTGTGGGCACTTAGTCCACACCAGGACATGCAACATGAAGACCTCTCATAAGTGTAGGGTGGCTGACAATCCTGGCTCACCCCGGGCCCATGGAAGGGGTCACTTTATTTATGCTTATTTATGCTTATTTTGCTCCCTCCCAAATCCTTCTGGCTTCTCTAGTCTCAAGGAGAGTGGCCTGCTTGTTGCCCAGCACCTGTGGTTCTGGTGGAATGATGTGCTGTCAGAATGGGCTAGCCCCCAAGTCACCTCCTATTTGGGGTGCAAGTGGGATGCAGGTTCAGAATGGACAGAGGAGATTCCTGCATGTGTACCTGGCTACCCTCCTGGGAGGGTCAGGCCCAGGACATGTGTTGGGCTGACAAGAACAGGTGTTCCTGATTCTCCCTAGTGACTCATCTGGGTTAGTTCTCATAGCTCTCTTTCCAGATGTGCTCATCTCCAAGGAGGCCACATGATGAGGCTAGTACATGGAAGGGGGTGTAACCTGCTTCAGCAAAATTCCATCCTCTACTACCACCACCTGATGGAAAATGCCTGTGAGCAAGAGCCTACCTGTGGGGGCTACAAACTCCAAGGAAGGTGCCCCTCTCTGGATGCACCTGCCCTGGGCAGGTTGCCCCCAAGCTCAGGAACCCAATAAGCCAGGGAAAATCCTGAAGATGCAGGACCATCCTCTGTGCTGTCAACATCCAGGTTCAAGGACGCATCCGAATGTCTGCCCATGTCCCCCCAGCCCTAGGTCCATCTGTGTGCAGGGAAGGGAGCGGAGGGACCTTTGGCAGCAGCCCTCAGGCAAGGGTGCATAGAAGTGGAGGACAAAGGCCCCTGGCCTCCTAGCTTCCATGGTCAGTGGGCCTCTGTGACACAAGGGATTGCTTGCTCACGATGGGGACAGCCACAGATGTTCCCCCAGCCACCACTTTACAGATCTGGCATTGGCCAGTACACTCAAAGCTTTGGAAATCTATTTGTGTATTCATTTTTTACAACTCTCAGGGCAAACAAAGGTCACAGATTCACTGCATATTTTGTGAACCAGTCCTTTCTAAATCCACCTCTTCCAGCTTCATTGTGTCCACCTCTGTGGCTTCCTGATTGCAGGGACAGCTATCTGCCTTCACGTTTCCTGATCAGAGATTATTTCCCTTAAAACAAGTTACCGGAGAGAAAATGCTGTGCATCATCATCATTTCTCTTGTGCAGTGACAACTGCCTGGGAACGGTGGCACCAATCCCCCAGCTATCTCTCTTGGGCTCCCCACAGGGCCTGAGACATCGTGGAGTACAAATGGCGAATAAAGAAATGAGTGAAAACCTAGAAAGTGATCTCCCGTTGTCCTTGTGCACATCGTTTTTTACATGGCTATAATGTAGTATAAATGTGCTTTTATTGTCTGCTTATAACAGAATAAACATTTCCTATGTTGCTGCTGGTATGATAGCATGATTAAGTTCCACATTTTATTACTTGGTTCTCTGTTGTTGACATCTTGGTTGGCTCCATTAGATGTACTCTTGTACATCAATAATTATTTCCAGGGAATACATTTTCAGAAATGGAGGGAGTGGATCAAGGGCATGACCCTTTGAATAATTTTTTCCACGTACTGCTGGTGTGCAACCTCACTGTGACTAGCACCTTTGTGAATACACACCTCACTTTATCTCGGCCCAACACAAATTTTCCCTAATAACATTCTCTCTCTGTTTCAGTGATGTCACATGGCTCTCATTAGTGTCTTAGTGTATGTTTATTTTTGCACTGTTTTAAGAATGATAATAATGCAATACTAGTACTATTGCTACCACTTGCAACACAGAGATTAGCAAATACCAAATATGTTCTTTGAGCCTCACGGCAACTCTGCAGGGAACGGGGGGCAGGTAAGGTACATACTCATTATCCAGGAGGCAGGGAGTTATCCCCAGACAAGAAACCAAGACAATGATCCAGTTCCTCTGAGTTCACTGGTCTTTAAAAAAATGTATTAAGGCAATCACACCTGTGGGGTACAGCGAGGCTTATAATGGGAATAAAGGTCCCAGCCGTGCTCCCTGCCCAGAGCCAGCATATGGGCCCTTCCACCTGTGCCTCTGCATGTGTGTCCGCATCACCCAGGGCGTGCACACATCCTGTGCCTGGGCTTGTGATTTTCAGTGGGATCTCGTGATTTCACCAGGGAACCTACAAGGCTGCCCTCTGCAGCCATCTGGCCTCCCTGCCCAGAGAGTGACCTGGCTGTCCCCAGCCCTCCTGCTGGCTGTCCCTTCACTCCATCCTCTGTGCCAGCTCCCCTGGCCCTTCCAGTAAGCGGCAAGATCACTCTCAAGGGGTGCAACTCCATACGTGTAGATCTGTCTGTGACCAAATTGAATTTGATGACATGGGCTTTCTGCTCGGCACTCAGGCGCTCACGACCCAGGCTTCTGCGCTGTGTCTGGAAGTGGGTTCTGCAAGGATCCCAGGAGCAGAGCCCACAGCCAGAAGAGGAGAGCAGGGCCCAGCAGGATGTTCTGGTGACGTTTACTTTCTTGTACAGCTTTTCGCTTTCTTTGAGTTCCTAACTTTCTAGTTGGGAGCCCAAACTAAAGCAGAAAAGTGGGAAAAATGAGTCAAGGGAAGAGAAAGGGCCTTCACAACGCCTGTTGTTTTGGCCA
Organism: Lepilemur ruficaudatus; assembly: GCA_963574885.1. Taxonomy (NCBI): domain Eukaryota; kingdom Metazoa; phylum Chordata; class Mammalia; order Primates; family Lepilemuridae; genus Lepilemur; species Lepilemur ruficaudatus. Next base: position 83,547 of record CAUYRT010033198.1, read on the forward strand.
TCTTCCCAGGGCGTTGGAGATGTGCAGAGTGGCAGGGCGCCGGCCCCCCAGCAGGCTGCTGCAGACTCACCGGCTCATGTCAGAGGACCCCACCCCTGGGAGCCAGCTTTCTCCAGCACTCTGGGGCTGGAGAAAATGGTGTCTGCATTTAGAGAAGAATTTGCAAGTAAAATAAGACGGCTTCCTTGCTGGATTTCCAGCTAATAATAAGTCGGTAATAATGAGGAGTTCAAGGGCATGAAGGACAGAGGGAGTACAGAGCTGTCCCAAGCTGTGGGAGGTGAAACGCCACCTGAATGCCTCCGTGGCACCCTGGACCAAAAAAGCAATTTTTTTCTTTTTTATAAAGCACAGTAGTGGGACACCTGGTGAAACTGTGACACTGGAGTGTGATAGGACCACTAATGAAGATGACTGTACCGTGGCTATGTGAGAAATGCCTTTGTCTTTGATTTTAGGAAACACACACTGAAGAATTTAGTGGTGGAGGAGGTGCAATGTATGCAACGTATTCTCCCATAGCTCAGGAAAACATGTATAGCTGGAGAGGAAACAGGAAATTAAGTGGTGAAGTTTCAACATTGGAGAAGCTGGTGGAGGGTATACAGGGAATTCTTTGTAATATTTTGGCAACTTTTGTAAGTCTAAATTATTTCAAAATAAAGCGTTAAAGAACAACAAAAAAAGAGTTGGGCCCGTGGCTATGTAGCTACTATAGAGTTCCACAAATCCATGTGAGCACCAAGCACAGAGTGGCTGGGTGGACAGTACCCGGTACGCATAGTTGCTGCTACTGTTTTCACATGTGTGCAGTTCTGTTGTGAGCAAGCAGACACAAATTTATTTATGAATGCTACTGAATTCATTTATAGCTCCTTGTCTCATATTTTATAAATCAATGACTATTAAAAATACAGTAAAAAGGCCAGGCACGGTGGATCACACCTGTAATCTTAGCACTTTGGGAGGCCAAGGTGGGAGGATCACTTGAGGTCAGGAGTTTGAGACCAGCCTGAGCAAGAGCGAGACCCCGTCTCTACAAAATAAAGAAAAATTAGCTGGGCGTGGTGGCATGCACCTGTAGTCCCAGCTATTCATAGGCTGAGACAGGGCATCACTTGAGCCCAGGAGTTTGAGGTTGCAGTGAGCTATGATGATGCCACGGCACTACAGCCTGGGTGACAGAGAGAGACTCTGTCTCAAAAAAACCCAAAAACCAAAAAAGGTAAAAATGGGAGTGGGGATGAGGCAGGAATAGCCAAATTTCGACAGTTATCAAGGCTGGGTGATGGGGCATGATACCACTTTCAGTCACTTTCAAGTATGTTTAAAAATTTTTCTTAACAAAAAGATTAAAAAATTTTAAGATGGGAGAGAGTGTTTGAATTTGTCAAGAGAAAAAGTGTATGCCGCCAAGAGGCGTGTGAAGGGAATATAAAGGCTATTCTGTACCTCTTTTGGAAAGAACATTTGGCCAAGAGTGAGGCCCAGCCCGTCACTGGGCCTCCTGGTGTCAGGCCAGCTGCGTGTGGTTGGGGACACCAGCAATGGGCTGGAGGAAGGTCAGTGCTTCCGACGGGCACAGGCGGGCAGCCGCGACCGCAGCTCAGGGCGGCGTGTGGGGCGGGGGGCGCGGGTAGCAGCACGGACCCTGCCGCAGAGCCGGGAAGAGAGAAAGGTCTCCATGGAAATGTTTGGCTGGGGGTAAAACAAGGGAAGCGGGAAGTAAGGGCAAGCGCAGCCATGTGAGAACAAGGGCCGCCAGGGCGAGGGCGTAAGAAGGAGGGAAAGGAGCTGTACTTGGTGTTTCAGTGACCAGCTTGAAAGGGAGCATGATGGAAGAACACGGAAGTGCAAGAAGCTCAAGGAGGGAGCCAGGGGAGGGCAGAAGCGAGAAGCCCCGCTCTGCCTGGGCCCTTGGAGCACTCCCCTCTCCTCCGGGGGCCCAGCGATGGGGAGGGCAGGCTGGGCCTCTGAGGTCAGCCTGCCACTCAGCCGGGGAGAGGATGCAAGGTCTTTAGAGTGGTCGTGAGTCCCAGGAAGCAGGAGGGAAGCAGGAGTGGGTGTGTGGTGGGGGCCACCCTCATGGCTCAGGCCCTCCCCAGAACAGGGCTGCCGAGAGAGCCTGGGGGCGGGTTCTCGGGGAACACTCCAGGATGGGGAAGGGGCAGGAGCCACCAGGAAGTGACCCTTCAAGTACTAGCAATCAGCACAGAAGGCAGGCAGGGCTGTGGGTCTCTGCCCTAGGACCTTCTGCCCTGTTCAGGGACAGGGAGCACACGCCACTGATCTGGGACAACCCTTCTCTCATGTGACAATCCCAGCCATCAGAGAATGTCTCCTTTTCTTGAACTGAAATACATTTTTTTCTACACTTTCAACCACTGGACCCAAGTCATTTTCTCCCTCCCAAGTGAAATGCTCCTGGTTACCCAGCTCATGATACTATCTCAGAAACCAAAACCAAATGCTCCTTTTAGCATTCGGAACCCCTCCATGGTTGGCGGTTTTGATTTCACCTCTGCACTCTCCACTTTCCCATGTGCACCCCCTCCAATGTCGTGGTAGAGTCTTTGTCTTTACATCGTCCAAGTTCTGCCACTGATGGGCTGGGTGCTTGGGAGGGCCTCGGCTGCCATCGTCTGTTAAATGGGGACAGTGGTGGCACAGGCCTGCAGGGCTGTTGAGAGCGGCGTGTCAGTGAGCACAGGTGGACCATGTGGAGTGAGTCAGCATGTGGCAAATGCTTGTCAAAGGCTAGTGCGTGAGCAGCAGCTGTGTCCTTGGGCCTCTCATGCTCCATCCCCAGAACAAACACTCCCTTTGGGCCTAAGACACGACCCTGGTAGCCGTTCCTGCCCTGGAGGACCCCCATCTAGGGAGGAAGACTGGTGCCCTGGTGGCCACAGGGCTGTGCAGAGAGGTGCAGGGGCCGCTGGGAGCTCAGGAGGACACAGGCAAGGCAGGCTTTTGGTAAGTATTTGGTGAATCAGTTTGATAACGTGCTCATCAGAATTTTGCTGAATGGATGTTGAATGAGTTTGAAATCAAAGACCAAACCACAACACCAGTGAGGAGGAAACAAGAGGATGGTTCGATGGTTCCAGAGAGGGGAAGGGTTACGTGCAGCAGACAGTGGAAACCCCAGACTGTGTGAAGTGTGCTTAGAGTCATTCTTGTTTTTGCTTTTCAGATGACAATGGTGACTGCGTGTGCAGTTTTTTCCTCCTCTGATTTTTCAGAGTTTGGAGCGCTAGTTAAGAGCACTCATTAGAATCACCATGAATAAACCAAGTGGGTCGCGTCTCCAGGACCCACTCTGGCCGCCTAGGTTTCCTAGGTGTTTAGCTTTGGTGTTATGAAATCGAGTCTGGAACAAAAACAGGTAAAAGGATTAAAGAGCTCAGGTTTGGGCCTTTCCAGAAGCTGTCATAGGAACTGTTCAAGAAACAGTTTAAAGAAAAATGCAGGCACAGTGGCACACAGGCCCCTGAATGACAGAAATATCTCACATGTAACAACATACAGCCCTTTGCTAGGGTCAGAGATTCAGGTGGGAAATAACAGGGTGGCTGGGCAGTTGGGGTGTGGAAGACGAACCCCAGAGTGGAGGAGCCTCCACTGGGAGCAGCTGGCCTGTGTCTGGGATGTGGCTCCTTTGTGTCTGGCCGTTGGGAGGGGCAGTTTCCTCCCAGCTCTAGGCCTGTGACTCTGGGCCACCAGCACTATAGGAAGCTGGGGCAAGAGCAGATCTTTGGATTCATACTAAAAGGTAAATATGGTCTTTAGTGTGTCCACACCCCAAAAAAAGGACAACAGGGATTTCCAAATAAAGCAATGTTCTCTGTATATGCTGGGCAATGAAAATACTGGGGTTGCCGTGGGCTTTCAGGAAGGGCTGGGGTCGGGGTGGAAACTGAGGTGGACGGAAGCAATGGGGTGGCCAGGCAGGAGGAACGAGGGACAACGCTGAGAGAGGGAGTGGGGCAGCCAGCCCTGGTGGACCCCTCAGAACTGCCATCCCACCCAGCTGGCACAGAGCCTGGGGTCCCTGACTGCCAGGGGTCCTGGCTCAGTGCTAAGTCACATTTTCTATAGAAATTTTTGTAACCTGTCCCTCAGACTGCAGCCCCAGATTATAATTCTTGTTGCTTCCTTGGGCTCTGAGCCTGCCTGCTGGTGGGCCGTTCCCCAGCCCAGCCCCTCCTGGCTCCCTGGAGGGGTGGGAGCAGGAGAGGGAAGAAGGCAGGCAGGCTGGGGAGCTCCTGCAGGGGAAGTCGAAGCAGGTGTCATCTGTCTGTTTGTATGCAAGGCGGAGGCCTCTGAGGGACACTGAGTGGGGGCCGCCATGGGAGAAGCTATTCCAGCTGCAGCACCCAGATAGTTCTAGAACACACAGAATTCAGCAGCCAGGAAAGCGGCAGGTGTGGATGGCAAGGACAAGAAGGTGCCTGTCTACCGGCCACCCTCTGCTTGTGCTTCAGGACCCCTCGTGGGGACCCCCGGCAGCGCATGCTGGGCACAGGGAGGGCAGATGAACACGCCGCCTCACTGCTTTTAACCTAGTTAGTGATTTATGCAATATAAGAAAAACCAAAAACCAAACAACAACAGCAAAAACAAAAAACAAAAAAACCCACCTACCCACAGCCCCTTACATGGCCGCGCTCCACCAGGAGAGCAGCGCTTTAGTGGAAAGAGTGACAGCGCTCCCAGGGCTGGCCCAGGCGGCTGCGGGGAGGGGGCCGCGCCTGCGGGAGGCGCCTGACTCATGGGAGGAAGTGGTGTGTTTCCACTGCAGAGCTTAAAAACAAGGTGGTTTGAGGAACGGCTTGCGTGTCACTGGCATTTCCCTGTTGTTTATGAGATGAGGTGGGAATGAGGCTTCAGGGTTACTCTAATCACATCTTTTACAAGAAACCAAGAAGCCCCCAATGGAACAGGGCAGGGGCTGGGGAAACCCAAGGGCTCCGAGTCGGGGAGGGAGGGGCCCAGCTTCACTGCCCCACTCTCTGTCATCCCATTTTAGGAATGGAAACCTGGGGACCATCCTCTGCCCACCTGGCTCTTCCCAGCACGTGTCCCGAGCTGCTTCCTTCCCTAGACCGGGTGTGGGTGCACCCAGCAGGTGTTCATAGATGGCACTAAGTGTCCAGGTCAGGGAGAGGGATGGATTCGCCCACAGCAAGCACCCCGTGGTGCCCCTTGGAGCATACTGACCACGCAGCACACAGCCTCGCCCTTGGAACTGAGGCCACAGAGGTCCTACTGAAGGTCTTCTATAGGCACAGAGCCCACGCGGGGCAGCATCCTACGACCAGAATTCCGGTGTGCAGCACGGGACAGCAACACCCTGGGGACAGCTTCGTGGTACTGCAGGGCAGGAAAGCAGTGCTGCCTTCCTGAAGGAAGCACCTGCAAAGGACCAGAAAGCAAAGGGCCCAGGCTAGGGCCGCTGGCTCTTCTCTCCTCCATGAGGACCTCCCAATCCAAGCAGCCCCAAGGAGGAAGCTGCCCTTGAAGTCATATTTCGGGGGCTCGTTTCTATATTTAAGCCAAGTCAAAGAAAACGAGCCAGATGAAAGAGTATACTAGGACTGCAGGCACAGAGGGGGAGACCACCCTTCCGCTTGCTCGCCTGCTGGGGTTGCCACCAGGGAGCAAAACAATGGTAGAAAAATCCCACTTTTTCACAAGGAGGTTTACCGGAAAATCCAACACATGAGAGTTGGAAGGATAAGCACAGCAATCCTGAAACCAGCTTCTCATCATCCAGCTGTTATTTTCAGAGTTGCCCTCTCCTCAGGCTGCTGCCACAAAGGCCTGGGCCAATGTCTCCCGAGGCCATGTGGCTCCACACCAGGCTGTGACATTATCTGCTGTGAGCTGACTCATGCCTCCTCTCGAAATTCACATGTTGAAGTCCTAACTCTCATGCTATGGTTTGAATGTTTGTCTCCTCCAAAGCTCGTGTTGAAACCTAATCCCCAGTGTGGCAGGACTGAGAGGTGGGGCTTTTAAGAGGCGACTGGGTCTTGAGGGCTCTGCCCTGATGAGTGGGCTCATCCACTCATTGGTTGGTGTGCTGTCGTGAGAGTGGACTGGGTTCTATGCGAAGAGGTCGAGAGACCTGAGCCAGCAGCTCAGCCCTCACCATGCCATGCCCTGGGCCACCTCGGGCTCTCTGAGTCCCCACCAGCAAGAAAGCCCTCGCCAGACACACCCCGTCGACCTCCAGCTTAGCCTATACAACTGTAAAAAATAGATTCCTTTTCTTTATTAATTCCCCGGCCTCAGGTGAAAACAACAGAGAATGGACTAAGATACCCAGGTACCTCAGAATGCGATTGTTTAGAGACCAGGCCTTTAGAGAGATAAGTAAGTTAAGGGGGGTCACAAAGGTGGGGGCCTAAGCCAATAGGGCTGGCGTCATTGTAAGAAGAGGGGATGAGGACACAGCCACAGAGGTGCGGCCACGTGAGGACACAGCGAGGAGACAGCGTCTACACGCCAACGGGAGGAGCCTCGGAAGGAGTCAACCCTGCCTTCACCTGGATCTCACGTTGCAGCCCCTAGGACTGTGAGAGAATAAACGTTTGTTGTTTAAGGTCCCAGCCTGTGGTATTTGTCATGGCAGCCAGAGCAGACCAATACAGCGTCTTTCTAGAGACTCTTCTTAAAACAGAAGCTTGGAAGTCATCGAGCCCCCTGATTTCATAGCTGAGCAAACCGAGGGCCTCACAATGTAGGTCGCCCAGCTCAACGGCAGCCAAGCAGCATTTTTCGAGCTCCCCGCAAGGGCCGGGCGCCGGGGGAGGTTGGTGGAGCTGCTGTGGGACCATGGGAAGCAGCGGAGTCCGGCGTTCCAGCCCTGCTCTCAGTCAGTCATGCCTTCTCCCTTTTTTCTGTATCACTCTGGCTTTACCAATTGTATTAATTTTTTTCAAAGAGCTGGATTTTGGTTTTATGGATTCTTTTTCCATCGCTTTTCTTCTTTTTTTGATGTAATTCATTTCTGCTCTCATATTGGTACTTTCCTTGTTGTGCTTGCTCTGGATTTTTGCTGTTCTTTTCCTATTTCCTTAAGGTAGAAACTTGGGAGTACTGATTTGAGGCCATTCCTGTTTCCTGATGAAGGCATCCAGTGCCATTCATTTCCCTTTCTGCACTGCTCGAGGTGTGTCTCACAGTCTGTGATATATTGTACTTTACTCACTTCAAAATATTTTCTAAGTCATCTTGTGATTTCTTTATTGACCCACGGGATATTTAGAAATGTGTTGTTTAATTTCCAAATATTTGGGGATTTTCCAGATGGCTTTCTGTTTGTGATTTCTAGTTTAATTTTATTGTGGCCAGAGAACAAACTTTATATCAGTTCAGTTCTTTTAAATTTGATCAGGCTTGTTCAATGGCCCAGCAAATGTTTCAGGGCCTATCTTGGCGAACGCTCCGCATGCACAGTAGGCTATGTGGTGAAGCGCCCTATAGACTGCAATCACGTGACACTGGTTGATGATATTGCGTCGGTTTTCTACACAGTACACCCCTCACTTAATGTCATTGACTAGATTCTTGGAAACTGTGACTATAGGTGAGACGACATGTGATGAAACCAATTTGACCATAGCCTGGCTGATATAAATAAGAGGTAAGTGTCTATGGCATCATCCTGGGAAACAGAAATATCAGCGAACTTCTAAATATGCTCATAAAGACCCCAAACACTTCTAATACTAAACAGTGAAATAAATGTGCACTGTACGTACATTTAAGAAAGAATGGAAACAAGTATGATGATTATTAGCCCAATTCTGGTGAATCAGTGCATGACGCTGTCATGCTGGTGGTGGTGGCTGGTGTGGGGAGGGAAGCTCAGTCCTCGTCACTGGTGATGGGTACAGGTGAGTCTTCCGATATCCACACCTCACCTGTCCATCCTCAAAACTCTTTAAAACTTTGGTTAATACCTTTGTTTCTATTGTCACACTTTTTCTATGCTTTTTGTGGCCATAGACATCAAGGGTACACAGTGCACCGTTAGTACTCATTGCAGCCAGGTTAAATCAAGGAATAAACGTTTACAAAGTGACCATTGTAAGGAGCACTCCCTGCCATCTGCCAGTTCAACAACAAATAAGATCAAATACAGTGGGTTTGCTGAGTGCCTTCCAATTGCATCATTTATTGTCAAGCATTTGTGTGATTATTGTAGACTTTACGAATTTTTATTTTACAATAATTTGTATTCATTCATACATCCATTTTCCAACCCACTTACTCCAGTTCAGGGTCGTGGGTGGCTAGAGCCCACCCCAGCAGCTTGGGGAAGGTGGCAAGAACCCACCCTGGACAGGAGCCGCCCCACAGCAGGGTGCTCTTACGTACACAGCCACGCTAACTCAGGCCAGGTCCAGGCAGACACACACATTCCCTGAACATGCACATCTTTGGGGTGTGGGAGGCAATTATAGTACCTAGAGAAAACTCACGCAGACAGGGGGAGAAAGTGCAAACTCCACACAGTGACCCCAGACGGGAATTGATATTTTTTCTCATCAACTTTATAACAAAACAATGTTGTTTGTGGACCCGCTGTATCTTTGTTGATTTTATGTCTAGTCTATCAGTTATTGAGAAAGAAATGTTGGAGTACCTAATTGTGGATTTGTTTATTTCTCCTTTCAGTTTTATCATTTTTGTTTTATAGAAATTGAATCTGTTTTGTTGCAGGAACACATATACACTTGTTATGCCTTCCCGATGACTTGATTTCTTTGTTGTTATGTAATATTCCTTTTCATCCTTGCTAACAGTCTTTGTTAGTATAGCCACTCTGTCTTTTGATTAGTGTTTGTATCTTTCTCCACCCTTTTACTTTTAAAGTGTGTCTTTATATTTAAAGTGAGCTTCCTGCACAAAGGATTTAGGTGGGTCTTGTTTTTCTTTCTTTCTTTCTTTTTTTAACCTAATCTACCAGTCTGTTTTTAAACTGGGGCTTTTACATTTATTGTAATTATTGATGTGGTTTGACTTAAATCTATCATGTTGCCAGTTGTTTTCCATTTGTCGCATCTGTTTTTTGTTCATTTTTTTCCTGTTTTCCCTGCCTTCTTTGGATTATTTTTTATGATTTCGCTAAAAGAACCCTCCATTATTTTACTTCCATTATTGGCTTATGAGTTATATATCTTAAAAAAAGTTCTCGGGGAGTGCTCTAGGGTTCACAATATACATCTTCAGCTCACCGCAGTCTGTCTTCCAACATTACACCACTTCCACATGGAGTAAGAAGCCAACACTATGGCTTCTCCTTTCCATTCTCATGCCATTATTGTCATAACTTTCACTTCTACATAAGCTATAACCTATTTTTTCTTTAGACAGTCTTTTAAAGCAATTAAAAATAAAAATTCTTTTTACATATATTCTCATTTTTACAATTTTCAGTGTTTTTCAGTATGTGTATGTAGACACTAACTTCCACCTAGTGCCATATTCCAGCGTAGGTCTGCGTAAATGAATTCTCTCAACTTCTGTTTGCTGGAAATAAATTGTCATGGACATAGTTTATCTAAAGAAATCTGTATTTTACCTTCATTTTTGAAAGATAATTTCATTTGGTATAGAATTCTAGATAGGCAGTTTTTTCTGTCAGTATGGTAGTCCTCCCTTGTCTGTGGGGGATACGTTCCAAGACCCCCAGTGGACGCTGAGAACTGTGACTATTACTGAATCCTATATATAGTATTCATATGATTTTTCCTATACATACATACCTATGATAAGGTTTAATTTACAAATTAAGCACAGAAATAGATTAACAATGACTAATAATAAAATAGAACAATTATAACACTATACTATAATAAAAGTTATGTAAATGTGGCCTCTCTCTCTCTCAAAATCTCTTATTGTACTGTACTCATCCTTCTTGTGATGACAAAGGAATGGAGTGCGCTGGCTACTCCATCACTCTACTCAGAATGGCACACAATTTAAAACTTATAACTTATAAGTTGTTTATTTCTGGAATTTTCCATGTAATGTTTCAGTTGACTGTGGGTAACTGAAACTGCAGAACACAAAACCATGGATAAGGGTGTACAACTGTACTTAGAGATGATGCTCCATTGTCTTTGGCTTGCGTGGTTTGGGATATGAAACCATCTGTGATTCTCTATATAATGTTTATTTTCCTCTGGCCACTTGAAGATTTTCTGTCTATGGAACATGCTAATTAGACTGGTGTGTGTGTGTGGGGGGGGCTTGTATTTATCCTGCTTGAGACTCCCAGAGCCTCCTTGGCTCTGTGGTTTGTTGTCTTTCATTAGTTTTAGAAAATTTTCAGCTACTATCTCTTCAAAGATTTTTGTTTCCTTTTGTTTATTTTTTTCTGGAGGTCCAAATAAGAATACATCAGACCATTTGATATTGTTTGACATCTGTTGGATGCTCCATTCAGTGCCTGCCACCCCTACTTCCCTCTTTTGCTTCCTTTTGGATAATTTCTACTGACCTGTTTGCTCAGTGATGCACATTCTGCTAAAAGCCCACTGAGGGAATGGTTTGTGTCCAGAAGCAGCCCTATAGAGTGACTGCTGTTTCAGAGTCAGACAGACCTGCATTCTAATCCCAGAATGTATTTTACTAGTTTTATAACCTTGATCAAGTTACTAATACCTTCTGAGTTTCTGTGTTGCAAATTTATTAAATAAAAATAATCATATCTGCTTTATACAAAAAATACTTTATATCTGATACTGTTTTTAACATTTCCATTTGACTCTTTTTGATTATTTCCATCTCTTTGCTGAAATTTCCCATCTGTCCATACATGTCGTCTACTTCTCCATGAGGTTCTTTCATAGACTAATCATTGTCATCTTAAAGTCTTATCTGATATTTCCAACATTTGGTCATCTTTGTGTGTGGTCTGTTGATTCCTTGATTTCTTGACATTCTCTCTCTTAAATCCTTATTGTTTCTCAATTTTTGACTGAATTGCAAACATCATGTGTAGAAAAGTAGGGAAAAGAGGTAAAAAGCATATACACTTGAAAATATGCAGGTTCTTCATTAATGTGGAGGGTCAAGTCTACCTAGTCAGGAGTTGAGCTAGATTTGGGGTATTTTTTTGCTTTCATTATCTTTAGTGCCTGTAAAATCCTCTAGCAGTGGGCTTCTGCACATTTTTGTTGGTGGGGGGGAGCCTGGGTGCTAGAGAGCTTGACCCTCAGCTTTCAGCAGTCCCTGCATGTCTGTGCTACAGGGGGTCTATCTGCATGTTTGTGCTACTGCCCAAGGTGGTCTGATGTTCCCTGATGCTAGCTCGTCTCAAGCCTAATATCAATGATGTTGAGAAGCAGCCTCAGTTCTCCAGGTCCAGCTCGGTCTCAGGCAGGACCTGTGCACCTGGGCATCGAGACTGGGGCCTTCCAGTGTACTTTTCTCTCTCACTCCTGTCTCTGTCACCCCCAAACCTATCTTTATTAAGGATTTAGTTAATCCTTATAATAAGACTCAGAGCTTTTTTAAAAATGTTTTTTCAGCTTTACTTTGACAATTAAAAATTATGAATATTCAATGTGTACAATGTGATGTTTTGATATACATACATGTTGTGGAGTGATTTCCACAATCAAGCTAATTAACACATCCATCAACTCACAGTTGCCCTTTCTGTGGCAAGAATACTTAAGATCTACTCTTGCAGCAAACTGCAAGCATACAGTCCATTTTTAGTCACCATGCTGTACATTGGGGTCTTTAGAACCTGTTCTTACAGCTGCAAGTTTGTATCTTTTGACCATAATCTCCCCTTTTCCTCTACCCCAGCACCAACCCATAGTAACCATCCTTCTACTGTTTCTATGAGTTTGACAATTCTAGATTCCACATATAAGTGAAATCACACAGTATTTTTCTCTCTGTGTCTGGCTTATTTCACTTAAGCATAATGTCTTCCAGGTTCATCTATGTTGTTACAAATGGCAGAATTCCCTTCTTTTTTATAGATGAATAGTATTCTATTGTGTATATATAGCACAATTTCTTTTCTTTTCTTCTTTTTTTTTTTTTTTTTGAGACAGAGTCTCACTCTATTGCCCGGGCTAGAGTGCTGTGGCATCAGCCTAGCTCACAGCAACCTCCAACTCCTGGGCTCAGGCGATCCTCCTGCCTCAGCCTCCCGAGTAGCTGGGACTACAGGCATGTGCCACCATGCCCGGCTAATTCTTTCCATATATATTTTTAGTTGGCCAATTAATTTCTTTCTACTTTTAGTAGAGACGGGGTCTTGCTCTTGCTCAGGCTGGTTTCGAACTCCTGACCT